>JANLJB010030112.1:0-20399 GCA_026212285.1 Bursera cuneata | reverse complement strand
GTTTTATAAGATGAATGGTCTAAGAGAAATGCTGCACTGATCTACCCATCATCTCCCCAGTAATATGATACTATGAACTATATGATAAAAGATACGTGATCTTCATTGATGAAATAAGGGATATGGAAGAGTTGAGTTATAAACTTTCAGTATATATACAAATCTTTATTATATTGGATAATAATAATTATCCAACTAGTATATATTATGGAAATGTTGACGAACATTAGAGGACAAAATTGAAAAGTTTGAAAATTTGAAAAATACTGTATGAAGTTGCGTCATCAAACTCTTTGTTTTCAACCTTTTGTTTTGTTTTTCTGACTCAACATAGAATAACACAACATTCTACAAATAGAATTTTAATCTTCTGAAGTTACATTTACAAGCTTGGTGATTCAGTAGGAACGAATTTGAAGAATTAATTGTTATATATCGGAATTTGGATATGGATTTGGTTGATTAATACACATCCTGTATAGCTTTTATATTTAAAAACACTTGGAATGGTATAGTCCTAACAATTGCATGGAATTGCAGGTGCACTTTGGCATCCGTTTCTAAATTAATCAGGGAAATAAACAAAAGCATTGAAGATGAATTTGAGCTGAATTATGATCTTGCATCAGAGGGATAATTCTATTTCTATATAGAAAGCTATTTAATTCTAGATGTTTGTCCTTTCTTAAAGAAAAAATAATAAATTGATAACTACAATGACCTCCTCCACGTATTAAGTCTATTGAATTTTATACAGGCGTCATTATGAGGAGTCAATCAATGTCTTCATACGGAATTTCTGGGTGTGCATGGACTCTGAAGGACCAATCCCTTTAGAGCCTTTTAAATTTTCTTAATGTAAATTATTCTACTTAATTATGAAGTGAAAGGTAATTCCATTGAATTGACAGGAATAGTTATCTAACTAAATCTCTCCATTAAAATATTATTATTAGGGATGAAAATTACATGCAACATCACCTTCCATGTTCCAGGAACCTGCCAAGAAAAAGGAAGAAGACTCACCAGGGAACCTTGATGGATTAAAACTCTGTAGAAGGCGTGGTGAAAGTGATTGGTATTTTTCCGTTTTGTTTAATCATTATTATTATAATATATCATATCTTTTATAATTTTTCAGGTATAAATACTAGTAAAGACTTGTTCCTCACAATTCAACAGAGAGTCTCCTCTCTTTGTTTATCCTGTAAACATCATCCGAGACGAACAATGATGCAACCAGAATTTCTTCAGCCCACTTGGCCATTCTACCAGATCCTAAATTCACCGGTTGATCAATTACTAGAAAACTATGACATTGATGCCTATGCTGGTGGTTGTGAATTCTCTTCTTCATTCACTTCCACAGATGATTTCTCAGACTTTTCTTCAATTCCCTATCTGTCTTCTAGTGAAGTTATCCAATTTCCAGCTTGTGACGATGAGCTACAGACCATGATACCGATGGAGGATTTTCTGCTGGAGTTGGAAGAGTTCGAGCCTATTTGGAGCGATGAAGTTGAGGGCTTGTATGGCTGTTTTGAAGAAAGTGAGGGAAGTTTTCCTTCACAAATTTCCTGTATAGGAGACGATGTCTGGAGTCCTAGCACATCAATAAAATCGAGCGAGGCATCGGTGGACACAACACTGACTCTGCCAGCAGAGGACATGGAAATAGATAATCAGTTGAGTGTTTCTCATCTTCTCAAGGCTTATGGAGAAGCCATGGAGGAGGGGAAGACAGAGCTTGAAGAGGTGATTATCAGATGCTTAAGCGAGAAAGTTAACCCAGCTGGTGAAACGTTGGAGCGCCTTGCATTCAACCTAATCCCCGACCATGAAAAGCAAGGCGATTATCTAAGACAAGAGTGTCGCAAAAATTTTGCGGAGGCATTCAGGGTATTCTACCAACTGTTTCCATACGGGAGGTTTGCTCACTATGCAGCTAACTCGGCAATCCTTGAAGCCATGCCTGATGATGCAGAGATCATACACATAGTGGATTCTGATATCGGAGAAGGGGTTCAGTGGCCTTCCTTGATCGAGGCGATTGCACAACGGAATAAAACACTGAGACTGACATCAATAAACAGGGAGAATGAGGACTCAACTTGCGCAACCTTGCCACGGAGTTTTGAGGAGACAAGAAGGAGGCTCCGCGATTATGCAAGATCTTTTGGGCTCATGTTGAAGGTGGAGGAGATGGGAATCGAGGAGTTGGTGAATGAGATGAAGAAGAAGAAAAGAGGTGGCAGTAGAGAGTGGTTAGTCTTTAATTGCATGGTTGAACTTCCACACATGGGGAAGGAGAGAAGCAGAAAGGCTGTTAAAGAGTTTCTGCAGGTAGCAAAAGAACTGTTGTCAAGCAGCGGCAACATTTCTAAGAACAGAGGAATCATAACTTTAGGAGATGGAGATGCTTGTGAGAGATTGACAGGTTGCTCAGGATTTGGGACATTTTTTGAGGGTTATTTGGAGCATTACCAAGCCCTTTTGCAATCAATGAAATCCAGCTTCCCCACACATCTTTCAGAAGCAAGAATGACCATGGAGAGTCTCTTTGTGGCACCTTATATCTCTTCCCAAGTTTGGTTGCAGAAGTGGGAGGAAGTAACACAAGGCTATCATCTCCAGGCAGGAGTTGGATTGGAAACATATAAATTGAGCAAAGACATATTGACGGAAGCCGAACAGATGGTGAAGAATGAAAGTTCTTATAGAGTGAGGATTGGAGGATACAGAGAGAACGAGATGATTTTGGAGTGGGGTGGAAGGCCTTTAGTGAGCGTCTCTACTTGGAGAAGTTAGGCGATCAAAAACAATTAAGTAAATATGTATAACACAGAAAATATCTTCTTCAATATTGTATAGATTAATTATGTTCTTATTGTAGGAAAAAAATAAATTGTTAAATTGACTCAAGAATATAAGACATTCTGATTTCTCATGAAGACCCAAATCTTATTATTTTGCTAAGGCTGTTGTTGTTAACATTGAATATGGCCACAAAAGAGCATTACAGGATCCATCAGGGTGTTTACTTAACAGGTACATGTAACTCGGGAGGACAAGTAGACTAGTAATTGAAAATTTGCTTCCATTCTAATTGACCACCTGGACTAGCCTATCATCCCCTTATTTTAATGATTTATGAACTAGCCTAACATTAGGAATTTGGTGTGTCCACACGCCATGTCAAAGTAAGGTATACTACAATTCTGATCAACATGAACACAATTCATTTTGTTATTAATGTCAAAAATCTAAACACAAACAATAAGTAACACAACATAATACTTCAACATGCATAACCCGTTTACATATTTAACACAATTACAACCTCTTTAAAAACAAATAAATATAAAAGAGAATATAAGTTCCAATCTTTTTCAAATAATAACTTAATGTTGAAAAAAGTTTATATAAACACAAAATTAAATATAAAGTTTATAAATATAAACTTTATATAAACACAAAATTAAATATAAAGTTTATAAATATAAACTTTATATAAACACAAAATCTTTTTCAATTTATAACTTAATGTTGAAAAAAGTTTATATAAACACAAAATTAAATATAAAGTTTATAAATATCAAAAACTATATCAACCAAAATTACGATATCATCTAACTAAAATTACAAAAGAGAGGTGAAACTTAAGCAAAACTAATTAAAAATGAAAATGAAAAGGAAAGTAAAGTTATATTTTTAATTTTTATTTTATAATTTTTATAACGTTACAAATATGTCTTTATTCTCGATAATTTAAAATAAATTATTACTCCTATAAATCAACGAATAGACTAAATTTAAAATAAATTATTACTCGCATTATAAAAGATTGATACGACATAGATTAACGACCCTTAATACGAATAGGACATACTTATTAAATAAATTATAATTTTCAAGATGAACACAAACAAAGTAATTCTAACCAAGTTTGTTTCAAACAATCACCCTACCTAACATCCCCATGTCGCTATTTGAATAGTACTTCACATAAACTATCTCCCAAATCACTATTTGAACAACGCTACACAAACTATACTCCAAATCTAAACGCAATTCAGGAGAAAAACGCATATATGCAGAAACTTCACTTTTAAATCAAAACTTATAGTTCATATATCTTTTTGATAATTTATTTACTAATGCTACTTCAAACCGCAGGTTGCCCACAGTCCATTCATGGTTTTCGCTCACGGATCATGCAGGTCAAAAGAGACTCAAAGCATAACCATGCCTCAGAAAAGGAAACACAGACAATATAATAACAATGTAACCTAAGCAGCTTCTGATTGATATGAAAATATTAAGTCACCATAACAAATAATTCCATCCATCTGCTGATTTCAACTGAAATTCGAAGTCGAAAGACCAATTGTAGTCTATAAGACATGATTGTCACTTTTTCATCCTACTAGGAAATGCTATCTGTGCTAAACTAGTGCCAATATGCCTACATGAAGTAAATTGAAATTTGTGGAATATCAATATCATTGTCGTCCTCATCCTCACATGCAACCACAACATCAAAGTGTCGTCGGTCTGGAGGCAGTTCTGCCTTGGCAACATCCCTAACCAGATCGACCAACTTCCTGTCCATGCGTTCTTTGTGCTTTGGGAACATGCTGTTAAAAAGCAGGCAACTCCCGAAAGAAATGCTGTAAGCACTTAAACCCTTGTCTTGCAGCCACTTAAGAAGCTCCCTTAATGTTGGATTGTCCCTTAATATCCACCGGTCCCACACTGTCCAGCTCATATCCTGATGCTTGATCACCTTAGGTGGAACTGGTTCAGCCATGGAGAACAGAGGGAGGGCCAGGTTGGCAAAGGTATTTCTGTAATCTTCCACTTTGTGCCCTCCGTCAAGAACCTTATACAGCTCCAAGCAGACAAGACCAGTGGCCATAGCAGTAGAGGTTGCAATAGCTGGGATAATCCTCCCAGCAATAAATTTAGCCTTAAGCTTGTCAACTTCAGGAATTCCATAGTTCCTCGCCCTCATGTTTGCAAGTCCAGCTATTAAGTCCATATGATAGTTTGTGTCATCATCCTGCACGGTCAGATACAAGGCCAAAGCACAAAATGTAAAAATAGATACCATGTTGAAAACAATAATAATAATAATAATAATAAATAAACAAGCAAATATGTATGTAAATTAAAAATTAAAAGAAAAATTCTGACAATCTTGCATGAAGCATGTATAGGTTGAGATCATAACTGATGACAGCTACTCTACTTATCCAGAAAAACCCCATTTAAAATATGTAATAAATCAAGTCCCTTTGAAGATCATTGGACACCAAGCACAAAAGTTATGACATTTCCATCTAACTCCTCATGGATTCACCTACTTATAACACATTAGAAAACTTCAAGCTCAGCTCTAACAGAACACTAACATTATTATCTTCCTAGCTCTTTTCAAACCAGCCAAACACATGGCCAACCATAAATCTGAACCTTCAAGAAAACCTATAGGTTTCAAATCATCATTAACACAGTAACAATCCAATGCCAGTGGTATCCAATTGCAAAAACACAAGACCCATCCATGATGAAGAGGCAGGCTACACAACCAATTCTTCTAAAGAATCAAACAAAAGCACTTTCAACATAATGAAGAAGGAATAGGCTCTCTCTCACAGTAGACAACACATAAAATACATCCAAAGGTTCAATCTGATTGACAAAAAGTCTGCAGCCAAACATCTCTAACCCTAGCAGGCAGGAAAAGTGGAAAAAAAAGACTGGTGATATCAATTATCGAAGAAGAACATACCTTTTCAAACTGAACTGGGTTCATCTTGAAACCCGGTAGCAGCTGCTTCTGACATTTCTCCAACTTCATGATCAATTCATCAATTACTACAGTATCGTCAATTGATGCAGCAGACATGCTAGTGGCTTTCTCATCTGTCACAATCTTCACATTTTCCTTGGGCTGGAAATCAGGAACTATCACTTTGCTAACAGCATCAGCAAACTTTCCAGAAGACTTGACCCAGTCAGGGATAGGAATGCCAAATGTTTCGGCACATAAAATTGATGCCGCCATCACAAAATGAAGGTGACTGAGATCATCAACTGAGAAATGCAGAGGGCGGGGGAAACGCTTCGGGGCAGACCAGAAGGGTGTCCCATTACTAGTTGTAGCATCCTCAGGAAAAGTAAATGTCAGCTGCTTCACACGGTTTGCAAAGTAGTCTTCAAACCTGGCTCAATTAAAAGCATAACATTAGACAATGAATTAAGAAAAGGCAACTATGATGCAACTCAAAACAAAAGTGACCAATAATCAAGCACAGTACTTCAGACGGGCCCAGGTAATGCAGTCTTGGAATGTTTCGCATCTCTCCTTGTCAAGGCATTCAAGAATCCGGTCCAAGTTCTCCCTGGCTTGGGCATCACCAGCATTCTTCATTGCAGATGTATATTCACTTGGACTGCTCAGATAGGCATTTACTTCAGCTGGTGTCTTCTCAAGCAAACCCTCAAACTCAGATCGAGCCCACGTCAAGCAGTGATCAATGTTGTGTGGGAACGAATGAACTGTGCACATGGGTGCTTGTTTTTCAGGTGGATCTCGAGAAGCACCATAATTTTCAGTCAGGTGAGGAATGACCATCTGAGTATTGCACTTAGCACCTAGGGTTCCTGACTCCAAAAGTGGCTTCTGGAAATATAAGCATCTCTGATCAATGTAGAGTCTAGCATTCACATTATCCAGAGCATTGACAACAACATTCAGATTTTCCCAGAATGTGTCATTAAACACATTCTCAGTCTCAGGAGTTGCACGGTTCTGCAGAGCTTCAATCTTGAGATGCGGATTTATCAAACCAGCTGCCGAAGCAGCAACTGTTGATTTAGCCTGCCCAATGTTCCAATCGCGGAAGAGAAACTGCCGGCTCAGGTTGCTCTTCTCAATAACGTCATCATCAGTAATAGTCAACTTCCCTTGGTCACCACAAGAAATCCCCAATAAAGCTAGATTCTTTAGAAACTCACACCCCAGTGCACCAGAGCCCACAATAAATACTTTAGCTTCCTCCATTTTTTTCTGAAGCTTGGATCCAAACACCGAAATCTGTGCATCATAGCGCGTATTTAAGGGTTGAAAGTCACTTGGTTCCACGGGCTCCGTAGGGAGAGACTCAACTGAATCAAAGTAGAAAAACTGTCCACAATAACATACATAACGCGCGTTAGGGGAACAATAAACATAAGCAATTGCAATTTCACTTTATCAGGTATATATTGAAAAGATTTTTAACAAAAAAAAAAATCATCACAAGTATATCAAGAATCCATATCAATCTAGAACAAAGTCCCAAAGATAAGTAACCTGAAACAGAGGATGGAACTTTCCAGAGCAGGCCTTTACAACTTCCTGTCCAACAATACCACCAAACATGGCAGCCATGGGATTCAGCACAGCCCTAGCACCAAAAGCGAAATGACGAAGGAGTTTATGGTCAATCTCTTCAATCCTTCCATCTACTAAGCTATCATTGATATTAGTGAACAAAGATATTAATTTCTGAGCATCATCTTCTGACCCAGCAACTGGGAAGCGTCCTTGCTCTAGGATAAACTTATCTAGCGCCTGGAATGCCAAGTGTAGAACAGGTGGACGATCAAACTTGGAAAAGTCACTCAAAAGGAAATCACCAGGATCCTTCAACGCTTCCCTCAATGGCTTAAAATTTAACACCTTAGGTTGTTTTACTTGAGTAACAATACCACCTTTCTCATATGCAGCATAATTTGTGGTATCCTCATCAATAGCAAATGAGTATGGTCTAGCATTCTTAACCTTTCTTGGCTTTCCATCATTCAATTCAGTCATTCCATGGACTTCAGAAAACACAACCCAATCCCCATCCTGAAACTCAAGCCTCTCATCATCAACACATGCTATAAGTGCAGGGTTGTCATTGCTGATGGATGCAATGATACCAGTATGCGGTTCCTCCCCATCAACATCGAACACTGTAAACTCAGGGCCAAAGTCACAGAATACATTACCAAAAAGTCCTCGTACTTCAGATTTGATAAAAGCAATTGGAGGCTGATGATTATGGCAGTAATCATCAAATTCAATTGCTTTCTCTAGGCTGATATCAGTAAAGACTACAGCCTGAAGAACATAAAAATAGAAAGATAGAAAGGCATGAGAATTCTTTACTACAAACAATAAAAATCATACAATCAAATATTAAATATAGCAAGAACATAAAATATAAACTCAAAAAGACATTACCAGTGTTTACAATAATTAGCCACGGTGAACGAGGATCCAAGAGAATTTAGAGTATTCAAGGGTATATAATTACTAAAGAGTAAAACATCCCTAACGGACAGGCAACTTATAATTCCAGCTACTAGTCAAAGAGAAACAATTACAAACGCTAGTATCACCATCTCAAAAACTATCAGCAAAATTGCTGGTAGCACTTACATGAAACCTAGACACCATATAGCATGCAGATAGACAAAGCCATTCATCAATTTACCAATATTTCTGGCGACACTGACATGCAACAGCACCAGTGTTGTTGCTCCAGTCAATAAGCTTTTACATCGATTTGACTTTAAAATTCAGAATATTGAACATCATAAGCCTATGAATAAAAAAATTTAGCACATGAAGAATTTAAAACCCGGTTGCCACTGAGGATATCCTTCAAATGAGAGCTTATCAACTGACTTCTGTGTGTCGGTGACTTTCAACAAAAGCACACATAACACATAATAGATACATATTTCCAGAAACAAAAACAGCATTACCTGGAAATCAGATAGTTGTTCCTTCTTTAATTCAGTTGTTAACGTAGAAATGACCACAGAATTGTTTAGTTCTTGCAACTTCTGGATAGAAGCAAGAGCTCGATTCTTCCCGATATCATCTTCAGAGAAAATGAAATTGCTAGACAAATCCCACAACTCGACAACTCCTTCATCATGCAAGGTCACAGACTTCACACCAGCAAGGATAAGATTCTTGGCTGCAACAAACAACACATTAATCCAATTTATAAGCGACCAGAAAACTAAACTCAAATATTCCAGACCTTGAGAACCACACCATTTCACTTCTTTACATACCAATCTCCGCGCCAAGACCTTGCATTCCGGAGATTAGGACATTGGACGCGAAAAGCCGCCTCATCGTCTCGCGACCGTACACTGCCAGCTGACGGCTGTGGAGATCCTCATCGATATCAGACGAATTTCCGTTACCTAGAGCCATGATCAGAGAATCAGCACCGCCGCTACCGCGATTGCTACTGTTAGTGTTACTGGCGGCGGATTTGTCGGCACTCTCAGCGTTGCCCGTGCTAGTTGTAGTCGCCGAAGCGAATGGAGGAAAATCGAGGCTTTTCTGTTTCTTTAGCAGAGTTTCCGGTGAGTAGATTGGTCCTTCTTCTCCAACTACAACCTCTCCTCCACGAGCTCTCTTGCAAGGAAGCATATAGAGCTCTGAACTGTTCACATGCATCTCCATTTCATCAATATTTCAACAATAAATCCTTACGTTACTTAAATCATTTCATTTTCATCCAAATCTCTACAACCGATAAGATATTTCAATAAAAATTAACAAAGTCTTTCAAGTTTAACCGGTTTTTTTCTCGGCAACCAAACAGCGAAACCCTAAGATGATCTTATATAGAACATTTCAGGTTCTTAAGAAACAAAGAACAGGATCTGAAGCAAGCAAAGAATATTAGAAAAGAAAGACAGAGAAGGAGAAATACCAAATGAAACTGAGAAGCAAAATAGAGAGAGTGAAAATGAATTATGCTTTGCGTTTTGTTTTGGTTAGGGTTTTGAGCTGAGATGCGATGATTGTTAGGTTCTCTTGGTTCATTTCTTTTTGTATTTAGAGAAGGCAGACAGAGAGTGCGTTTGCGCCTGAGACGGTTGCGTATTAGCGTAGGACGAAAGGAAAGGAGGCCTTGTAGGGGATGGGGCAAATGATGTCTATTCGGTGCCTGTTTGTTTGGCCACATTAATTACCATGCGCTAGTGGTGGAATAACACTGTCCTGCACGATACTGGCGTGTGTCAAATCTCTGTTAGTGATACAAATGTCTAGATATCCGCAATGGCAAAAGTTATTTGGACACTTCCTAGGGTTTCTATGAAGTCGATTTGATTTAGGGTTTCTCATTTTATTTTTAAAAAATAGAAAAAAATATAATGGTTAATCAAAATAATTTTAGTGATTATAATAGTTAAAATTGATTAGCTGATTAATGAGTAATGGAGACTAACAGTACAGTGGTCATTAATAGTTTATAGTAGGTTGATTTTATATAAATCTTAAAAGTGTCCATAATTTTTTTTAAATAATATATAAAAAAAATGGCTTATTCTTGAGAGCAATTTTATTTTTAATGAAATCACAGTTTTTTTTTTTTTTTAATCTAATCGATTTTTAAGTTGTTGAATAAGATATAGAGTTATCAAATATCACTAGACTTAAGATATGACTACATTTAGAAAATTGAAGATAAATTTGTTTTTTGATATTGAATTTTGCTACACAATTTGTTTATTAAAAAATAAGCAAAAATAAAGCGGCAATTTTAAAAAAAAAATTACGTCATAACCCACCTGATAACCACAATTGAAATATCAATATCAACATGTATTTTTGTGGTTTAAAGCTAAATTGATACAAGTTGATAGCCCAAACAGACAAATAGAGTTGTCAAGTTATTATTGATTGTGAAAAAACTAAAGCCAAAAAGTGTTGTTAGTTTGTGATTATGATATAAATTTTTTTTTTTTTAATGTTGGTTATTTTTCAAAAACCTCTTATAAATTTTATCATTTTTAAATTACTGCATAAACAAAGATTTGGTTAAACAATAAAATAAATTAGATTTTTATTAAAATCTTAATTGGTTTTCTAAATTTTTTCAATTTCCCAATTTTTTTTTTAGTTTGTCTAAACAAATTTAGTTAAATTCTTTTGATGTTTGAATAGTAAATTATGACTGTGAGTCTAAATGAAGCTTAAAATTGCACTGGATATTAATAATGTAATTATTTTAAAAATCAATATAATGTTTGGTTTTGAGTATCTTAATAATGGGTTAGGCTGTTGTAATTTTTTTTTACTTAATTTCTTATACTTTTTTATAATCGTCGATTTACTACAATCCATGAGTAGATACAAAAAAAAAATATAATTTTTTTAAGGCCAACTCAACAACTATTTCTACTATTAGATTGGAAAAAATGAATAGTTACCAAATAATATAAAAATTTTAACTCAAATTTTTAAATTACAGTGGATTGAGCCCTTAATAATACATTTGTCATCACTTATAAAAATATGAACCAAGTGCTTAACCACGGTTTGACAATTCAGTTCCAATAATTCAATCACAATTTGATGAAAAACTATGATTGTATTTCACATATTGAAAATATTTTATCAATATATATCAAATAGTACAATTTGATGAATATATAATGGGTAATCTTAATGTATGCCCTAATCTTATACATTAAGCTCTAAAAAAATGTGATATTTCGTCGTTAAAATTATCAATTTATGTTAAAAATTGTATTGAATTAATTGTTTTACCATATTCAATAAGTGTTTAGTTATATATAATTACATTTCTTTAGTCAATAACTTTTTGCAAGCATATATATGAATTTATTAAATTTTTAGTATTTAATCTAGTATATTAAGAGTTCAAGATCCATGTAGTGCACCTTATGGTAACAATTCTCTTTTTGTTTATAATTAGTAGCTATTTCTTCCTACCTAATTTACACCCCACCTAAAACACTTTTTCATCGTTATCACTAGATTATAACTCATTATATATATATATGTTTTGTAAAATATTTTATTTATTGTATTGAAAATTAATACAAAGATATACATATCCAACCCGACTCAACGTTGGGGAACTAAGCTGACGAACCCGAGCCTAATGATAACCCGACCCATCGGATCCATAAAAACAAAACCCAACATTGAATTGGTTTTTCTCAATCTGTCGAGCTTCGACAGTCCGACCTGACCCATCAGATGCCCACCCCTACTAGTATACTTCCTAAGAGTGGCCTCATATTAATTTTTGTTAAAAAGAATAAAATTAAACACGTCGACAGCAGGATTCGAACCTGCGCAGGCAATGCCCAACAGATTTCGAGTCTGTCTCCTTAACCACTCGGACATATCGACGTTCCATGGAGGCTCAGACACAAGATCACTTTTAATAAGTTATATTATTTCGTCAGCTTCAACTTATCATCGATGATTGGGAGCTGCGGCGGGCACGCGTGGGCTCCTAACGACCAGTTGCGGCTTGCCAGGAGCGTGCGAGGCATTACCGTAGTAGCTGAACTTTAGGGGTATCTTGTTAATTTACAAAACCACTGGCCCTCGAGATATTTATCCTCGTTTGCCGCTGAATCGTTAAAGCATCTCTTATTCAAAAAAAATTAAAAACTCAACATTTTCCCTCTCATCCGTTCCAATCCAAGCAGTTCACCGTTCATTAGATCTCCAAAATAAAAGCCACGCAACCACATCTACGCTTTTAAGCTTTGCATTCAGTTAACAAAATTCCAAACTATTTGACCTTTCCTTCCTTTTAATTTTTCCGGTTCAGTTCTGACAAAAAAAGAGGCACCAGAAAAACCCTAGAAATCAGATCGAACATAATTATTGCCCTAAAATGGGGGAATTCTCTAGAAAGATCGACGTTGAGAAGCTACTTTCGTACAGCGACGATCTGGTAGAGGTATTGAAGGACAAAAGGGACGTTAATAGCTTGACTCAGTGTTTGGATCACTCCAAGTCCCTTCAGTCCTCTTGTGAAGCTGATCTCAACCAGGCTCTCAGCTCCGTTCAAGGTACATTTCATTACCTATTTGAGTATT
The DNA here is from genome assembly GCA_026212285.1 of Bursera cuneata. Classification (NCBI taxonomy): domain Eukaryota; kingdom Viridiplantae; phylum Streptophyta; class Magnoliopsida; order Sapindales; family Burseraceae; genus Bursera; species Bursera cuneata. Next base: position 7,466 of record JANLJB010030112.1, on the reverse strand, counting down.
TCTTCTCTTTGTTTTAACTTATAATACTTGTTGTAGCCATAGAAAGCGAATTAGTAATGTAACGAAAAAGCGTACTGGCGCACAGGCGAACGCATACTTTTTGCTGATTTCTTTAATTTATACTAGAAATTCCAAAATCGTTTTAATGGAGTGCCAAATGTAAATTTGCTAAATATAGATACCGCTGATGTGATTATTATGTAGTTGACGAGCTGTTCTATGAAGCAGATTATCAGAAAAGGATTGATGCTTGCAAGCAGAAAACAGAGCGGGCAAGATGTGAGGTTGCTGCAGAAGCTGAAGTGGACCATCTCCAAAATGAATTACAAGAGGAACTTGAAAAAGAACGTGAGCTTCAGGAGGAGCTTAGATAAGTATATGATTGTTATTAGGTTTAATCCATTGTGAGATTTTGTGTCGTATAACAATGTTACTGATTGGTTGCTTATCTTGCATTTATTTCAAACACAATTATCACCAATGAGATTAATGACCTAGAACATCAAAGGATTTCAATTGAAGAACAAAAGCGAACAATGAAGAAATGCGAGAAAGATGAGCTGAGGGCACAGTAAGCGGACAGTTTTTTCTTTCCCCTGATACTCTTGTTTGCATCTCTTTCTCATACATGAAACTATACTTGCACTACTGAAGTAATTGCTGATTGATTGTACTTGTGCCATTCAAACTTTATTAAATCATGTCCTTGGAAACAAATAGTTAGTGTTTGTTAAGGAATAGTTGAGCATATCTTTTAAATGTTCAAACTCTAGGAAAATAAGGAACGCATTTTATTAATCCCTTTTTTGCTGCTCTTTTATTGGTGTGAGGTAATGAACTGAAGTGTATGAACAAACAAGCGTATAGTTTCTTAGTCTTTTGATATTTTCTTGAGCATATGCAGTCTTTTTTTGCAGAGCTTCTTAAGGATGTGTGCAATTGGTCGCTACAAAAGCAACTTGTCTGCATAGGAAATAGCATCAGTATATTTGTGGGATTTAATCGGCCTTTTGGAAGGTTGAGGATTAACTTTTGGTCCAATATGAGCCTTCTTTAAATCCTTGTAAATTTAATGGTCCAAGACGAGCACTCACCTATGATGACTAGTATGCTGCTTTACTATTGACAAGAGATGTTTCTGATTCACCAAAAAAATTGCTTTGTGAAATTCAATTAAATTACTGCACATACATTCTTTAGTTTCTCTTGGTACGGTTTGGGGTAGTTTGCTGTATTTAACAAATTCATGATAAAAGGAAAACGGCATACCGCTCTGTGAAAACATGTATGGTAGGCTAAGCCATGAAAATAGAGTTTCTTGAATTAATCTTTTGTTGGGTTGATCTCCCTTCTAATGCGAGTTTTTATGAAATGAATTATTTTCCATCTCGCAGGATGAAGCTTTCAACATATGCATCGGTCACAAACATCATCCCAAATTTGGATGATCAAGTGAAAGTCTCGGGCTGTATCCTTCTGTTTTCAGCTTCTTCTTTTTTTATTTTTTTTTTATTATTATTATTATGTTGACCTTTTTAGTTGACAAACGGATATGAGGCTGTTTAATAGTGTATTATGGTGATTCAGCTTAACTAATACCATTTACAGATATAGTGGACAGAGACAAAAAGGTGGTCGAGAAGTTTGAATATGACCCGGCCAAGATGACAGCTTTTGATGTATGCCATAGCATTTGGAAGGCTATCAATCTGTGAGATATTGGAGATTCTTCCCTTCGGAGGACGTGTAGTCCAATGCGTTTTGTGAGATGTTCCTTTTGTCTTGTGGTATTCTGAATCTTGGTCATTTTGCATCTTTAAATCCGCAACACGTATATGTGACACATGGTAATGCAAATTCATTTGTAGGGCCCGATTTTCCTTTTCTAATTTACAGAGTTAGGTCTGTGCCAACAGATGTCTGTTCGCTTAATTTATGACAATTAAGTAATGGTATTAAAATAGTTGACATATTGTTTTTATATTAAAGAACATTGCCTTTCTTCTTTCTTACTCTCATTCATTCCTTGCACAACTTTCCTCTCCTCAAAATAAAACATAGATGTAAAATAAGTGCCCCGTGATGGAGACATTTATAGCATATACTTAATTGAAGCTATATATAATAAGATTATCCAAACTCCAATGAGAATTCCTACAGGTACAAGTTACATTTACTTTACGTGTCTGAATTACTTGAGAGCAGACGGGCGAATCAATAACGTGACTCATGAGTATGAATTGAACTCGCAAGCAAGAAGTATAGACTGACACCACTGAAAGGATAACCTTTTCCTTATAAAACTTCTGCAATAAAGACTTGATATCCACTATAGCATATGAGTTATAATTGCTCACGATGGACGACCTATCGTTTTATTGCAAGGCAATAAGTGAAAAGTCGGTTCTTACACACCAATTGCGGATGAAAAATATTCTACCTTCACAATTAGAGAGGATAAGGCGTCAAATGTAGAAGAATCAAACGACAATCTTTCTAGATGACATTTTTGATAAACAGCGACTTCTTTAGAGATCACTTTGACAACTCAATAGTCTTTCACTTTTGTTTAAATGAATCTCACACCCAAGAGAAGTGAAATAGAGCTTCTGCTGTGGCTTTAGGTTATGACCTTGCTTTACTAATTTTCCTTTCGTTTCCTTTGCCAGTTAACCATCAGAAGCTCAGTTTGGTTAGGTTAACGTTAAAAAGGAGATAAGTGTTAAATAATCTTAAACGTTGAATAGATAGCAAAACCAAACTAGTTTCAATTCTTACACAACCATTATATATATAACATCAACTAGGCTCCATAATGAACTACAAAGAGAACTTCAATTGTCATTCATTACATTAGTCCAGAAGAAGATGAGAATGTGAAGAATGTGAAGCAATTATTGTGTAATATTAGCTGACCAGCCATTATGGACCAAATAAAAGATGAGATACAGAAGCAGAACCATATAAATCATGCTGGTGGTTCCATCTTCTTCTGCTGAAACAATGAGGAATTTCTTGCTTCTCCTGCATAGCAGACTCGATCACTTGATGTTTGTTTCATAGTTGATAATTGCCCAGGTGACCTGCAGGCAGCGGGTAAAAGTTTGCCTTTGTATGCTTTGCAGACATGGGCTATAAAATTTCCGTAATCCTGCACAGCACAGAAAGAAGAAAAAGGAATTATTGACTGAGTGAGAAAGATATAGAGAGAGAGTGGTGGGTTGAGGACTAACTAATTCAAGTGCTTTATCATCAACAACCACCCATGGTACATATTTATGTGGTGGAGATAGTTGTTCTGTTTCCTTAGCATTCTTCAGTATAAGCTGCATTTCAATTTGCAATAAACAATGTCAGAGCTGGTCACTAAAAGATACGGAGAAGCCATATTTTGTGGTGTGTATATCAATTCGTGAGAGCAAAAAAGAGGACTAATGTTTTGAACATAGCATACTACAACGTTGGAGCTAACAACATTGAACCTAATAAAAAGCCTTTGGTGATTAGGATAGATTTCTTCATTCTGATAAAATGATGAATCTGAACAAACTGCAACTGGGATATTTTTCTTTTTCTTTTGCTGGAGACAAGCAGGTGAAACAAACCTTTCTTCCTTCTCCACTTTCATAGCAACGGTCAATCGGTTCCCGACTCAGCCCCAGTGTATCACAGCAATTTCTCCACGCCATTTTTTTGTCTTCCACCAAAAAGCCTTGACCTTCAACGCAATGGATAAATTTGAAATGCTTTTCCTGACATCGTAATCAAACAAAAGATGAAATGATATCCAGTGAATTGTACATCAACCATTTTCAAGTTTAAAGAACTTAAAATTAATCTGTAGCTAAGCTCAAGCTTTTACCAAAAAGTAAGAACTTATAACACCACTATGACCAAGTTTAAGATATCAGCTCACTATTGGAGCTACAAACGTTACAGAAGAGTAAAGAAGCAGTCATTTATGAAAAAGCTAATGTAATCTTAGAAAGAAAAAGCAAGTGTCTTACCACATCAGGCCAGACTTTGATGGCACAAGCGTGGATAGTATTCAAGTAGCATTCGTCTTCGCCGTGCTGCAAAAGAATAAAAAGGGATTAATCGGGGAAACATAGAAGAAGAAATGTATATAATGAGCCCAGCAAAGAAAAGTGTACATTATATACCAAATCTTGAAAACAACCAAGATGGAAACGTCACCTGGCAAACGATGGTCTTGTTAGGTTCTGTGATTCGAGCGTTGCCCCAAGGGACCATCCGGAGGTTGACAATTGTAATGAGATCAGTCTTGAAAACCTTCACTAGTTCACTTGTTATGAAATTGGCGCAAAACGGACACAAACTCTCATAATATAAAGAGAGATTCACTTTTTGAGGTTTGACAGAAGATGAAACTTTCCCATAATATAAAGAGAGATTCACTTCTTGAGGTTTGACAGGAGATGAAACTTTGGCAACATCATCATTTGCGAAGGAAATAGATGGAGAGATAAGCATGAACAGCTGAGTACAGAGAACAAAGAAGGAGAGTAAATGACTACAAGCCATTTCTGAGGGCTTAGGACAAACAAACTTTTTACATTAGGGTGGAGTATTTATGATGTAGATTGGATTGATCATTTTATTTTGATGGGTTGGCAAAAATTTTTATTTGTGTTTAGTATAATTCCCGAGAGTTATCTTTCCTTTATTAAGATTTATAATTGTTTTAGGATTCATTATAAATGGGAAGATTGTTTGAGATTTTTTATAATTCTAGACATTCTTGTAATCATTTTCTTATGAGAAACAATTAGTATTTTCAAAATCAACTGTTATTGATTATTTATCCCTTTTCCTTCTATTGTATTATATAGAGCTGAAGTGAGGGTTACCACCCTCATACACTTTTTCCTTTTATAAACAAAATAAAAGTAAAAATATCATGACTGTTTGGAAAAAGGGGATCTCTGCTATGCATTTGTCATTCTTCATGTCTAATGCAAAATATCAAGAAGAAGGCAAATAAGAAGCATCAACTCTGATCTATCCTGTTTGAGAGCTAAGTTTCGTGGTTATGACCCCTCCACGCTTCTGCTGCATCAATTTATAGCTCTTGCAACTACTCACTTACTTCTTCCATGCTATCAATAATATCTTACGCTTTAATAGCTGGAAAAAGTTAAACTTTCACCTCGCCGTTTACTTTTTATCCTTTTCTAAGAAGTGAGCCTGAGCAAAGATTTTATTGCTGATTGATGACTTGCGGTTTGGATTAACTCTCGAGTAGTTGTTCTGTCACTGTCAAATCAAAGCATAAAGTATACGAAGAACATCAAACCTTTTTGTGGAATTGAGCATATATATTGTCATACAAACAAATATTGCAGATGAATAAGCAAATCTTAAATGAACTCTATAGAGCAATCTCCATGTTGTTACGTTTGATTTATTTTATATGACCCTTATCTCTAGTTCTGTAAAGCTGTGGATGCTATATATGAATGTGAACTCAGAAAAATTGGTTTCTAGCACACGCATGTATAGCTTGCATCCAATATGCTCATCTATGAGAAGTTCAAATAAAAGACTATAATGTGAAAATCCTGAAAGAAGTAGAGCTGCTGTTGCAGATATTTATGACTTCAATAAAATCTGCCTGTTAATGCTCATGGCAGTACAACTACCAGCACTCCTATTGGTTGGATAAGATCATTAATTTTATATAATTTTGCATGAAGAATGAAAAAACAAAAAAGCAAATTACCTAATCTATCGTTTCAAGAGCATGCATCTTAAACCAAGGACATTCTTAATTTAGTTTTTCTTCCTTTATAAGTCATTCGATTCATGCTCGATCTACCGTTGAACTAAAGAAAACCTCTTGTTTAGAGATCCATTCTCCATTTCCGGCATCTACTAGTTTGTGAGTAGTGGCGTAACCAAGAATTTATTTCAACTGGGTTAGAAACAAGTTAAGTTAGTTGAACAAATAGGTGGGTGAATTGAATGTATGATACGGGCACTGAAAGGAACTCTGCTTTTAAGTTGCTTGTGCCAGGCTTCAAACTTGGATTCTTACTTGTAAACCTTGAATTCAACCACGTAAGGTTTTGAGCCACTTCACGATTCATTACATACATGTAAAAAATTATAATATAACATAACGCATGAAATACAGATAACGTCTGCCAACTAAGTGAAATAGCTTCTTGAGAATTTGTCCTCATAAATATTCCTTGCTTCAAACATTTTAAATGAGATCATTGCTTTGTCAATGGAAAATGTTCTGATTCTGAAAAATGGTAAAATGAATTATTCTTAGATTTAGGAAGATAATGATGCTACATCCCCTCTGTAAGTAATAAAATTGGCAAAATGCGAAGATATCACCCTATTGCCAACAAAAACTATAAAGAAGAAAGTTATTATATGTTATTGAAGCATCTGGAAGCCAAAACACCTAACCTTATCGTTTTTAACCAGAACAGACATGAATAACAATGTTTTAATTTACTTTAAATTTTCAACCCTGAATTCTCTTATTTATTAAGTTTATTTAATAAGAAATATGTTTTTGTTTTTTTTCTCAACAGCTGTACAGAAAAACACATTTTTAATATTGAGAAGTATCAATTATATTTCAATATGCAATCTCCACTTGATATTCAGAAAAAAAGAAAAACGTTAAAGATTTAAGATATGTGAGTGCAATAATAATGGTTCATAAGCATATAGAGACACTGCTACGAATCAAGAAAGAAGGAAGAGGCCATTGGCCATTACGTATGACCAGCCTACTGATAATTGACTAAAAACTTTGTATATTTCGTAAATAATTTAACTCATATTCAACATATTTTGCAGAATTTAAATCCTTTCATGATCTGAACTTCTCTAAATTTGTCAACTCTAAGATTAGACGCAATATCAATGGGGGATCTACAACTAGAATTTTGATATTATAACAATAAATGTGCAGTAATCAGTTATAAAAGATCCAGGAATATTGACAGAACATGTAATATCATGTGATGCACATTTTCTTTCTTAAAAATATCTTAAAATCCGTCAATATACCATTTACGCAACGTTTTGAACACTTGTTTTAAGCTTCTGGGACCTATTGATTTAAAGTATAAACTTTAATTTGCTTTTAATATATGTTCCTGGGTTGAGATTGAGGAAAGAAAGCAGAAACTGTACGTATATTTATGTAAAAGGGTCCATCATATTCATGAGATGCGTGTACAAAATAAATTTTCAATGCATACTTTGCAGACCAAGATAACATAGAAATTATACATGCTTTACACAACTATATATATACGATTTGCAAATTGGCCTTTTAATTTTTTATATTATCTGGTGCTTCCATGAATTGAAGTGTGTTTGAACCTTGACATTCTCTTTGCTGATGTGGGAAATGTCCATCTTGTTGCATTAGTTACATGACTAACTGCTTCGATTGAGTTTGCCTTGTTGGCTGA
>JANLJB010030111.1:0-12831 GCA_026212285.1 Bursera cuneata | reverse complement strand
TTATATATATATATATATATATATATATATATATATATATATATATATATAAATAAAATAACAGTTATATATATATATATATACCTGTTATTGAAAACCCAACCAGAAATCCCGCCAACTTTTCCCATAGCTTTCCTCCATTTCGAGACCATTTCTTCTCCAAACTTCTCTTCATGACTCTTGAAATCATCTTTAAAGGGTCCTTGCTGTCGCCTGACATGCGAAGGATCAACTTGGTAGAACACAGGGAGGATCAGTCTATTCAACTCGCATATTTTGGACAATTCTTCAAGGCACCACCTGGAAGAGCCATAATTTGGGGAGAGAATGATAATGGAAGCAGCTGAGTCATAGATGGCGTCAATCAGACTCGGGGCGATCTCCTCCCCTCGGTTCAACCCGTCGTCGTCTCTGAAGACTCTGACTCCGTTACCGTCAAGTGCGTCGTACAAACTCCGCGTGATGGTGTGTCGCGTGTCTTCGCCTCTGAAACTCAAAAACACGTCCCAACGGAGCCTGAAAGATGCCGGAGTATATGAAGTAACTTGGGTTGCCATCTGGGTCAAGTCTCAGAAGAACGAAAAGTGGAAGTAGAAGTTGTTATAATTACACGAGAGAGCTTAGCATACACGTTTTGCATCAAAGAGTTCTCTTCGTCCGCGTACGTACAGGAATGAGAGAGACTAAAAGCTTACTATTCGTATGTAACTTCCAACTTGCGCCATTCGTTTCTGACCATTCGACTTCCAAAGCTATTTACTTTTTCCTTAACTTTCTCAAACAGTGGTGTTGCTCTTATCTTTTGCTTAACTAGATTCTTTGAATGAACATCAAGTTATTCTCCATGGGAGGATTTATGAGATGTTTAATATTCACACAGCTAATGCAAGTTCTTAAGGCATTATTAATTACGTCAAGATGTTTAGGAAAGTTATTAAAAGTTGAGTTATATAACGAATTTCGTAAATTATTTTTGCTTTTAACTTTTAATAAATAACTTGATAAGAATCTATTAATAGGAAATATTTGATGACTTCTAAAACAAACTCCGATTTAAAACTTGTTTAGCTTTAAGGCAAATCAGAAGGTACCTAGCGAGATATCTGATTGAAGTGCATATAAGTAGAAGGAGAGTAATAATTTGATTGGTTTACAAGGAACCAATAAATTTGGCTAGTTTCATTGATACTGACTGTTGGTTTTCAGCTAGTGATTCTTCATCATCGTCATCATCAGCATCATCATCGTTCTCGTAAACCAGATGAATCCCATATTTTTTCAATTTTAACCCATTGAAGTAAGGGTTCTCTCGTGTTACTATCTGTATCTGGTCACCTTCCTCGAGCAGGAGAACCAATGGGCTGAAGTCCACCAATCGACACAAGTGGAGTTGGTCATCATCTGTGTCAGGAACTCCCGTTAAGTTTAGTGTGTTAGTTAATATTGGAACATCCTGTCTGATTATCTTCGCTTGAATGTCCACAATTGTTGGTATCTTATCTCTGAAATCTTGCTGTTTACTCTGGTCAAGTGACACAACAACGCCTATGATGATGCCTTTGATTACACGGTTTCTGCGGTTTGCAAAACTTGGTATCTCTTGAACAAACCAGTCTGGAATTTTACTTCCTGGTACACTCAAATTGCGCAAATACTTTAAAGCACCCTGCATTGTGATCACGAGGATAGATGTCACCTGTACAATTTTGTTTGGAGTAATGCTACAAATTTCAAACTTTTATTCCAAATTATGCATCCAAACTGTGATATATATTTAAAGCTACCACATCATTTATTGGGCATCATACTATCAACTTGCAATCATTAATGAAATTTTCATCATTTGGATGAAATTTCAGATAGAAATTTAGAGTGGGTAAGTATTATTTTTTTGTTTGTGCAAAAGTCTTCATTTCCAATTATCTTAAGTTACTAAGTTCAAGTTAAATAGACGTATATCATGCTTGTGTGTGAGCGTGTCCATGGAAAAAGAGAGAGAGGAGAACCTTGGCAAGCCTTCCCTTCACTGCTGGTAAGCATGCATTGCAACCACTCATGAACAACCTTCTCAAAGACTTCAAGCATTGAAGTCCAGGGATATCTAACATCTTGGTGCAATTCGTCAGATTGACATCCTGTAGACTGTCCAAACTCGTCAGATCGGATATACTTTCTAATGAACTGCAGTCTGCCAAATTCAACTTAACCAAACTTGGGGGAAGTAAAGGAAGAGACTTGAGCTCTTTGCAGTGGGCCAAAGCTAGATTGTTGAGAGATGATAAGCCTCTCAGACTACTGGGGAGGTGGCAAAAATTGTTGTGACTCAGATTCAATTCCTTCAGTGATGATAGCTTCTCAAAGTCATCGGGAATACCAGATAACTTCCAACCAAAAGCATCCAACCTTTCTAGCAAAGAAAGGTTTGCAAAAGAAGTTGGAAGAACAATATGCTTAGGGTTCTCTCGAGTAATTGAGTTACTCAACTGCGAGTGTTCTCCAGTATCTCGAGGCTGTGCAGCATTTGGCGCTTTTCTCATTTTCAATATTGTTAAGCTGGCGAGCATACCGAATTCTTCAGGTAAATTTGTCACGGAAGTTTCTGCCATGTAAAAGTAGCGGAGAGCTTTTAAATTTCCAATTGAACTTGGTAATACTCGGAGCTCTTTGCACTCATCCAGTTTCAACCTATCAAGTCTTTCCAACATCCCTATTGACTCTGGCAACGCTGTTATCATGGTATTATTTAAAACTAAAGTAGTGATGCTCAACATTTTACCAATTGTTTCTGGTATAGATTTGAGCAATTCACAATTTCCCATCTCAAGCTTCACCAGCAAGTTCAAGGAACCAACCTGATATGGAATTTCTTTTATTGGTGTTTTGTTCAACCGAAACTCAACCAAGGATACTAGACCTTCAATAGAATCAGGCAGTTTGCTTAGATTTCGACAATGACTAACTGACAGGTCCTTCAGACGGGATAATAGAGCAATGGAAGCTGGTAGTTCTTTGATTGGACTAAAATCGAGAAGAAGTTGTACTAATGATTTGAGGTTGCCAATGGATTCAGGAATTGCAGTAAGTGATCTACACCTCATGAGGTTCAGGGTCTCAAGGTCTGCCAATGATCCTATTGAATTGGGTAGTTCTTCCAGTGCTGAACTATCCAAAGAAAGCTCCTTTAGAGATCTCAATTTCCCTATGCAATCAGGAAGTCGTTTCAATGACCGGCAATCTTTCAGACTTAACCTTTCAAGTTTCTTGAGGCGGAATATGGACTCCGGTAGTTCAGTTATTTCCGTCCGATCAATGAGAAGCTCTCTCAAAGATATCATACAACTCATATCCTCCGGTAGTTCTTTCAGTTTTGAGCAACCAGAGAGGATAAGGCTCTCAAGATTTTTTAATCCAGAGACATCACTTGGAAATTGAACAAGGTTTAAACAGTTTTTCAGGTTCAAATAACGGAGTCTATTCAAGTCACCAATCGAATTTGGGATCTCGACCAGCGCTACGCAATTCTCAAGATTCAGTTTTTCCAAGATAGATTGAACAGAGAAATCCGGGATCTTTGTCAGACGAGAGCATTGGTGGAGATCCATAACCAACAACTTCTCAGCTATCTGTTAATTGTCAAATCAAATTATTCTATTTTACTGAAATCAGGCGCAAGTATAATAAACTACAACATAATTGAGCACAAGATAAGTTATGCATGCAAAGTGAGCGAGACAATGTTGCTGTGCAATGAGCACTCAGTATTTTATTGCACTTCTTTTTAGACCCTTTAGACCTAAGACTACCAAAATAATTTTGTATCTTCATATATGCAGATGACACAACTAAGTGAGATCACATAAGTTATGGCTTATTGGCGTCATTCAGGCATTAAGAATGGATGATTCTCAAGAAAAACAATTGCACTCCAGTCAAGAGCTATAACTTTAAAATTTAATGGGATTTCAACAGTTATTTAGACTTTGCGCTGAAGGAAATACAAGGGCAATTTTTTTCGCATTAGAGATGGATGGGGAGTTCCAGAAAACAGTTAACGTAAACAAGGAAGTTTTGAAGCTTATATATTTTGGTAAATTTCGCCACGATTAGTCAATATTTTTTCAACAGTACAATTCTGAGTAAAATCTGTTAAAATTCGTAAGTAAAATATAAACAACAACCATGAGGAAGCTTTGGTAAGTACCAAATGAAATTGGATTTCTGATAAGGTAACTCAGAGTTAGAGCTTTTCCTAATCTTAATGCATGAGGAAGCCTTGTTATTATTTCTTACATGCGAGATTCAATAAATAATCACTAATAAGAGAAACGACTCTTATGAAAGAAACGTGTACACTTCATTTACTAAAATTCTTTAAATAACCAAAGAGAGTAATGTTACACATTTCAAATTTTTTATTTAAAGTGTTATGTCTTCCTACTTAATATTTATATTACTGTATTGTTTAGTATACAATCTCATTATTTACATATTAGTTTCTTCTAGAAAAATATCAGGTAAGATGAAACTTTTGGTATAAAAAATAATAAAATCTGTAACATTGTTCACAACTAAATGATATTGAACTTATGACAAATGACAATAAGCTAGTTTCAATCTTTTTTCTTTGATTTTTTTTTTCCCAAACTTATGAATTCAAAACTACCATGACGATTATACCATGAGAGAGATTATATCCCAAGATTATAAGAGATTTTACCAGTTTGAGTAAACTGTTACTCAGAAAAACTAGCATTCCATCACAATTAATCCAACTCTCACTGACAACTCAGATATAATATAGTATTTCTGGACACTGAAACTTACCTTGTTTCCAGTGTACCAATTCCACCATCTCAACTCCTGCACCTCGGTGATTTCACTTTCTGAGAGATCAAGGACAGCAATATGCTGGGTGAAAAACTCAAACGGAATAGTTCTCAGAGAACATCCCTTCCATTGCAGCCACTTCAATTCAGCAGGCATACATCTGAAACTACCTCTCAATTTCACATAATTGATTTGAAGAAGCCTTAGGGCAGCCATGGGTTTAAATGAGCTAGTATGCAACATCAAGTCTTTCCCATTAATTTCTGCAATGTGAAAATAATTCTTGCATACTTCCTTCAAGTATGCACCTGCAGATGCAAAACTAGGCCTCGTTTTGGAGTTCTTCCAGGAGCTTTGCTGAGAGTTTGACCCCTTTTTAGTTCCTAGTGCAATGCCTTGAATGTTTCTTGTTCCCTAAAGCCAATAAAAGAAATAAAAGAATAAAAAAAAATAAAAAGATTATAACTAAGTCAAGCCATTTAAAGTAAATGGATGACACCAGAAAATCCTGACGTAGCCTATAAATTACAGCATAGTACTTTTAGCGGTTAGCATGTTCTGAGACTTTAATCTGAACAAAAGAAATATCTCAGAAATAGAAAAGCTAGTAGCTTCCAATAAAGAAGAGTACTCTGTTCTGTGACCATGGGAGTGCTGAAGCTGAATTTTCAAGTTGTATGAAAAAACAATAGCAAGGACACTACATCATGTAATTGACTACACAAGTTTTTGTGATGTACTTTAGAAATTCTTGTGATTAGTCTTAGAATTCTTTTTACAGAAAGAGTACCTCAAATATGATGAGGTCACCTTGAGTTGAATCAAGTTTTTCTTTTTCAAAAACCAAAATTTTAAGTGCACCGCCACTCATGAAAATTTATAAAAACAAATTAAGTACTCAGAACAAAATATAAGAATTATGTGGCAGAGATATACGAATCCAACCTACAACTAAGAATATCTATGATTGAAGTAGTCCAATTGGTACTCATTCCGAATGTCTTGATCCTTTAAAGTCTTGGGTTCGAGTGGGGGACCGGTCGTTACCTTCAAACAAATTGTCAATTTGCTCCTTTAAGGTATTGAGTTCGAGTGAGGGACCGGTCGTTACTTTCAAACAAATTGTCAATTTGCTCCCCTCAGGGACACGTCCCCCACTCGAACCTAAGATCTTAAAGGATCCAGGAGTTCAGAGTGAGTACCAATTGGGCTACTAAAAATAGAAACCAATTCAATAGTCTATCTGCAACTGTCCTAAGCCACTAAAAATATGTGTACAACAAAAGGAGATCAACCTAACCTTAATTTGACAGTTGAATTAATTGCTCTAGAAACATTGCCCTTTAATATTTAAATAAAATTTTGGTAGTATGAGCTAGTCTAGACTATATATACCGTCTTATTTTTCAGAACTTTTATGATATCATCATCATTCCAAAGTCTACTCCGCTGGCCAGGGTCTGCAAGATTTTCCTCCTGAACAATTTGTCTTCCCATGTCCCTAAGTTGATCATGCATCCACAAAATATTGTCTCCCACAACTTTAACTAGAGATTTTGCAGTAAGGACTGCCATCACTATCTCGGCTCTGAAACCACACCCTTTCAGTATGTCAATTGCATATTCTCTCTTCATCCACATGTTAGCAAAGAAACATGCTATGTCAAGGAACACAAACTTTTCTTCTTGATCTAAGCCATCATAACTTATTCGCAACACACCTTGCAGATTATGAGGACGAATTTCTTTCAACTTTTGCAACGCTTCTTCCCAATCTATTTTCCTCCTTTTATCATACAAAAAAGAACCGAATACTTCTAAAGCCAAAGGCAATCCTCCTGTAAGAGACACAATTTTTTCAGAGATGCCAACAAAATCTTTTGCTGGCTTCTCTCTTCCAAAGGCATGATAACTGAATAATTGCAGCGACTCAGCAGTTTTTAATTCCTTCACTTCATAAAATGTATTCACAATGCTTCCAACTAAAATTTCTTTGTCCCTTGTAGTAATGATTATTCGACTTCCTTCATAAAACCAGTTTCTTTTACCGGCCAATACATCAAGTTGCCTTACATCATCAACATCATCTAGAAAGACCAAAACTGGGTTTTCATGGATTAGCTCTTTGATCTTTAACATATTTCTGCTAATCTCGTTTACATGTCCTCCTGCATTTGGAGAAAAGTCAGCAATTAGTTTCTTCTGAAGTTCCACTAAACCATTATGCTGACTCCAAGTTTCCCTGACATTTGGAACAAAGCTACGGTGTTTGAAATGTATGACCAGCTTATTGTAAAGAGCCTTGCCAAGGGTAGTTTTTCCAACTCCACCCATACCATATAATCCTAATACTCTTACACCGTTGGCTTTGACATCTATGATCTCCATCAATTCTTGTAGGCGAGAAGTGAGTCCAACAGGATATTTAGCCGCACCTAATGGAGTATTACTCAATTTAGATAAAACTTCCTTTACTAAAGATTGAATTATGTTTTGGTCCTCGCTGAAAATAATAAATTAATAGTGATCAGAAGAAAAAAATACAAAAGGGTCCAAAAATGTAGCAGAGATTTGTAAACACTTAGCATGCATTTACATTGGTAAGTGTATTAATCTTCAATAAGCAACTGTCTTATTCTTTGTTAGAAAAAAAGACAACATTAAGTTTTCGTTTATTTATTTATGAAGCAACCAAATGTATTAAAAAATAAAGATGGTGACACTGGAAATAAATATAGTCAAGAAAGAGACAAGAGAACGCTATTAGGAATGCGAGTGTATATTAAACAAATACACAAATTGTTATTGATAAACACAAATGAGAAAATAGTCAACTTTGTAAAAGGTAAATTAAAGAAACTTATTTTATCGATGCAATAAACTATACTAAAATGCACATAATAAAAAAGGAAGGACAATAATACCACATTTTATTTATAAGCAATTGGACTAATTCATTTTTAATTGTTGAGATTAAATGTAACAAATATCAAATTTAATTTCAACATTTGAAAGTAAATCGATTGAAAATCTCACAATTTATGTATAAATTTGTGTCAAAAATTAAGATTATCTTCCATCCAAACGCTCACTTACCCTTGATTCTAAACAAGCAACAAGAGGAATTAAAGAACAGAAATTTTTAAAATTTCAAGAAATAAATAAAATTACCTATTCCTAGAATCCCAGCCAGAGATTTCACCCGCCTTTTCCATAGCTCTTCTCCACCGTCCAACCTTTTCTTCACCAAACCTCTCCTCCAGCTTCAAAAAATCCTCCTTAAACGGGCCCATCTGCCTCCTCACATCCGAAGGGTCAACCTCGTAAAACACCGGAAGCACCAGCTTCCGGCACTCCATTATTCTCGCAAGCTCCTCCAAACACCACCTGGAAGAGGCATATCGCTCCGAAATGACAGCTATAGCAGCTGCAGTGTCCTCGATCGCCTCCACCAGGCTCGGAGCGATCTCCTCTCCTCTCCGTAGCTCCTCGTCGTCGTGGAACGTGCGTATTCCGTTTCTTGTAAGCTCTCTGTACAGGCTTTCCGTGAAGGTGTGGCGTGTGTCTTCGCCTCTGAAGCTCAAGAACACGTCCCAACGGTATCGGAACGAAGGTGTTGGGGAGAATTCATCGTCTTCGTCCATCAAGAGCGGCCAAGTCCGAGTTCGATTGTCTGGTTGGGATTGTACCTTGCGTGCTTGTGCTTACCAAGCAAAGGTAAAGCGTTTGTACATGATTGCTGCATGCTGCTAGTTGCAACGTATAAAGCGGATGGTTAATGACACCTGTACCCTTGAATTTTTCAAAATTACGAAAATATCCCTACCTTTAGTAACTACAACTGTTTGACGAATTTGGTTGTCTCGGAGCCCGAAAGATGAGAGAGTGTACAAAGTAGCATCGCTTGCTATTCGGGTTTCTCAGAAATTACGTCTGGATAGTGCTAATATAAGAAGAATGAAGAACAACTAGTATCCACCCACCGAAGAGGTCAATTAGAATACAAGTTGAGCATATTAATTAAGTTTTTGATGAAGCAACAAAGATAGTGACAGTGGTGGAGATTAATTAATACTTAGTCAACTTTGTACAAGTAAGCGAAAGAAACTTCCGCTATCGTTGCAATAAATCATATACTAAAACGCAAATCAAAAACCTTAATTATGTGTCAGCCTGATTGATTGATTTACCCAACCAAAGTTAAAGATTCTTTTCAATCCTGAAGTCTTCGTTGGTCTTTCAATATAATATACCCGCTTATACAGTGCAATCAATGAATTTATTAACCAAATCGTAAATCCCAACAAGTGATTTTTCCAGGCTCTCCCCAGCCGCTGTCCAACCGCTTCTCTTGAATACTTTTTTGTTTTTGAATACTTCTAAACCTACAACCACTTCATACAACCTAAAATATAGCAATTTTATTAGCGGAGTGGTTACTTTAAAATCTATTTTATTTGTTTTCAAATCTGTCCATGTGATAATACAACATCACAAAAAGTAAGATAAATGTTATATGGAGGGATTATAGATGCAGAACAACTCTATATGTTTTACTTCTCCCATAAAAATTTACCAACTCAGATTATAAGAACTTGGTCGTAGAAATAGGTTGTAGATGCAACATTACTTAAGAAATGCAGCGTCCCATAAATAAAATGAAAATTCTTTTAGTGATAAACATAATGCAATAAAACAAATGAAAAATAACAATAGAGACAAAAAAGTAAAGTAACTACAACTTATGATGAATTTGTTCCATCTTTTCCTTTGATCTCAAACGTCTTTTCTCCTACTAGTAGCCTGGTTTCAGATATTTGACCATCTTCTTCAAAAGAGCCAAAAGATTTTCCTAGTTTCTCTGAAACATATTGTTGGCTTTCGTCTAATGACCCCTCATCACCATCATAATCATCATCATTTTCAAAGACTAGAAAAATCCCACATTTTCTTCAGCCCAACCCCTTTTAACATATGGTGGGTCTTGTTTTACAACCTGTATCTTATAACCATCTTTCAGCATAGAAACCAAGGGATTAAACACTGGATGTCACCACAAGTTAACCTGATCGTTGTTTGTCTTTGGCACTCCCAGACAATTCAATGTTGTGTTAAATGTGGTTTTATTCCGAGTGATGATCTTTGCTCTAATGTCCATTATTGAAGGGATTTCATATCTCAAGTCATCTGGTATTTGATGGTCAAGAGTTGACAACGCCTATAATCACACCTTTGGCAGTTGAATAACAGAACTGTCTAGTTTCCTTTTTTAAATAACAGAATTGCAGCAACCATTAGCATCATCACAAGTAAAATAATAATAAAAATAAAAACAAAGTAATTAAGCATTTATATATGTTAAGTTTATCATTTTCTTAAAAGCTTAAGCTTTTAGAAAAGTGGCAAATTTAACATGATATCGGAGCCATAGTCCAACGGTCTAGATTCGAATCTCCTTTGTGTCATTTAATTAAAAAAAAAAATTATTGTTTAGTCCACTTGTAATACCTACTAAGGCATATGAGGCCCTTGCAGCTTAAGCTTTTAATCTTGAAGGATTCAATAGAGGATTCAGTGGAGAAAAACAATCTTGGAGAATTCAGTAGAAGAAATATTTACTTACCATTCATTCAAGATTTAGTGGAGGAAATATTTACTTACCATTCAAGAAATAATTCCTTATCGTTTCTCTTGTTATTTAAAACCATTTATTTGCTGTTGTATGTAGCCTTGTGTTCACTTACTCCTTCTTGGAGTGACAATAAAATTTTTAATTTCAGTTTCTAGTTTTGTAGTTTTATGTTTGTTTTTCCATAATAATTCAAATTTTCTTCTTGGTATCAGAGCGGGTGCTGCTGTGGCAGCAAAAAAAAAATAATAATAAAATGTTGCAATAAAATTTCTGCAGTGCCCCTGCAGTTTCTTTTCTTTTTTTTTTTTTTTTCGATTTTCATTTGCAGGTTCATTTCAAGTTTCAGTTTCAATGCATGCTTCTGTCATTTTATCATCCAACAATCATCATTCATGCAACACAAGAAACACAACAAAGCATTCAGCAATCAACAGCGCCCAAAAAGATGCAGAAATGTGTTGAAGAAAATCAGCAATCAGAGAACAAAACAGAAGAATAACAGAGGAGAAAAAAGGCAGAAAAAACTAGAAAATGTCTTGTTTTTTTTTTTTTTTCTGTAGCTCCCTTACTTTTTATTTCAATCATACAAAAAACAAAAAGGCAGCAATATCATCACATACTAACCCAAGCAATATCAAAAATTGCCATACACAACAATTTGCAGGAACAAACTTTTTACAGCAACAAACAACAATTCATCTTCGCAAACTTAACAATATATATATTTATAGCTGTTATAGAAAACCCAGCCAGAAATATTGCCAACTTTTCCCATGGCTTTCCTCCATTTCAAGACCTTTTCTTCTTCAAACCTCTCTTCATGCCTCTTGAAAACATCTTTAAAGGGTCCTTGCTGTCGCCTGACATGCGAAGGATCAACTTGGTAGAACAGGGAGGATCAGTCTATTGAACTCGCATATTTTGGACAATCCTTCGAGGCACCACCTGGAAGGGCCATAATTTGGGGAGAGAATGAAAATGGAAGCATGCAGCCGAGTCATAGATGGCGTCAATCAGATCACTCAGGGTAATCTCCTCCCCTCGGTACCCCGTCATCGTCTTTGAAGACTCTGACTCCTACTGTCAAGTGAGTTGTACAAACTTTGCGTGATGGTGTGGCGCGTGCCTTCACCTCTGAAACCCAAAAACACGTCCCAACCTGAGCCTGAAAGATGCCGGAGTGTATGAAGTAGCTTAGGTAATTACTCTTTCAATCGCAAATCTAAAACCTTAAGTAATTATGTGTAATACAATTATGATCGATTTACTCAATGAAAATTAAGATTACCTTCCATCCGAAAGTCTTCCTTACTCTTTCAATATGCTCGCTTATACAATGCACTAAGACGAGAAAATAGGTAAGCAAGATAAATCAAAGAATACGATTTTATTGTTTCAAGAAAATTACCAAATCCTAAATCCCAGCCACAAATTCCGCCAGGCTTTTCCATAGCTATCCTCCATTGTCCAACCTTTTCTTTCTTCACACAAACTCTTCTAAAGCTTGACAAACTCCTCATCGAATGGGCCCTAATGCCTTCTCATCACATCCGAAGGGTCAACCTGGTAGATCACCGGAAGCATCAGCTTCCTGAACTCTACGATTCTGTTATACAAGCTCCTCAAAACACTAACTGGAAGAAGCATGCATACATTTGAAATGACAGCTATAGGAGCTGCAGAGTCCTGGTAGTCCCCACCAGGCTTGGAGTGGTCTCTTCTTCCCTATGCGGTTCCCTCGTCTTCACGGAAAGTACATGCACGATAGCGTGTAAGTTCCCCGTAAAGGCTTTCCGCGAAGGTGCGGCGTGCATCCTCACCCTCTCAAGCTTGAGAACACGTCCCAAATTTCCAAATTTTTTTTATTTTAATAAGAAATAGAATAAAAATAAATTATTCCTAAAAATTAAAATTCATTTATCATCTTAGAAGAAGAGCTAAGATGGAGAGGATCATTTTAAATGATTATTGCTGCATGCTCGTCGCCTAACGGAGGATCGATACTAAAACTATAAAAATGTGCCCTGGCGTTTTCAGAATTATGGCGACTCAAAGCTTTAGATCGACGAAAAAAAAATCTAATCTCATTTATTTAAATTGATTGATTTGTGAAAATCCGGTCAAAGCCAAATTGACTCCTAGTATTAGGATTGTTCTTATACATTTTCTCGTACATCCTATGATTCTATTATTGAAATTTCATATTATAAAATTTGATCTCATAAATTTTTTATACGAAACGGATATGATGTTAACATAGTAATATACTAAAAATAATATCAAATCAATATCGATAACATAATACTAATCTCACAAACTTTCCTGTTGAGAGTCAAGTTGGTGATGAAAGCTGGTGAGCTGCCAATTGTTCG
>JANLJB010030110.1:0-20381 GCA_026212285.1 Bursera cuneata | reverse complement strand
TAAGATAGACAATATGCTTGTGTATATATATATGTGTATTCGTGTTGATAAAGATATAGAAAAAATTGAGATGAAGTTCTGTAACATTAACTAAGACAAAAGAGAAACCCTAGCCATCAGTATAAATACTAGCTTATAATGAAATAATCCTGTACCACTAATAACTCCAAGATAATTTCCAGTTTATATAAAATCATTCATCATAGGAGCTCTATGAAAAAAAAAAAAATTAAATAATAAGAAGCAAAGAAAACAATTTTAAAATCTTAAAAGAGTCATCAGTCTGCTTACACTATGCCACTCATCATCTGGACATTATTCTTCAACAACTACTACTTCTTGTTAACAGTTCCCTAGAAATTTAATATCTAGCGGACACACAAACTAATTGCACTTATTTAAACTGCATCCACAGTTCTCCTAACTGCTAAAGGATTGAACTAAATCAATAGAATCCACCCGAAAAGGGTTCAACCAAAATTCCTGCAACCATTTCTAATAGCACTTTTCTCAAAAAGAACAGTTATCTTAAGCATCAAGTATATATCCAGCCAACTAAAAACACTAAAATCAGCTAAAAGTAGCTTCTTTTATGCCGTTAGATAGTCCCCATATTGAGATTCTTTTTACAGAAAAAATCACTAGCTTAAAATAACCATCAGTCTTTGATCAGGAGAATGGAAAATATAAATGAGTTACTGAGACCAAATTTCTTTTTCTTTTTTTAGCCGGCATGTTAGTACTTGAAATGATAGTAGGAAGGAGGACAAAAACCTCAAATTTTTTCTTCTTCCTATCATGAGGACTAATTTTCAAATGATTAAAAATAGAGCATAAAGTAACCGCATATAATTTTTCACATGCAAAAGAACCAAAAATGCCAAGCAATCACACAATCCCAAACCCTATATCATGCAGCTTCAATAAATTTCTTTCTACACCATTTCATCCTACAACCAAACCTCAATCATATAGTTTGCTGCAAAGATTAATATGTTGCTTTGATGCAGTAAGCATTAATCTATTAAAAAAAAATCAACTAGATAAAATTGCAAATATATAATAAGAAAAATTGTGTTATCTCAAGGTGAAAGCAGTTAATTGAACTTACAGTCTGATTCAATATTCTATATCATTTTTTCTAGAAGTTTCAAAGTTCAAAAAGAAACTCTAAGGTATCCTTCAGAATCCTACAAACAGTAAATCAAATATTCTTTGTTCTCTTGCAAAATTGGTTCTACAAGGGTCTCAAAATTTTGTCACAGTTACTTCCTGGAATTTTAAAATCAACAATAAAGTGGTGGAGATGATACCACAACTCCAAGCTTCAATGTCACTCCCACTACCCCAACAAATAGCAACTATGCATTCCTTAGTATCACTATCTAGACTGTCTGGTACCAGTGCTACAACCAGAACACAACCAAAACCATAAATACCATAACCCTGATGTTACACTAAACTATGAGCAGCATTCCTAATAGAAACCCTCCATCAAATTATCATTTATCCACACTTATGTTACTGTCAACACTTTTGCAATCCTACCCCCATCAAAATTCTGCAAACCCCACAAAATAAGACCAATTCCAAGGCTCCAAGCTCACAGAACCACCCCACAACCCAAAACCTTGATGCCACTATTCAGGCATTTTCACATCTAAATTCAGAAATTAATCTTTTTGGTAAATCTATGATGCTTTTCTCGCCATCATTAATAACAAATAAGTCAATAATGACCACATAAGGCTCGGGCTATTTGAAGCAGAAGCAATCCATTTAAGCAGGAACACTCACTCTTCAAAAATCATCCTTTTAATTCACCAAACTAATCTGTTGGTTCCTTCAATACATTATAACTGATCTTAAACGAAACAAACCACTAATATATCATTTCGTTTTTCTTCTTTTTACGCACAAATTCATGAACTACTTCGCTTTTCATCAATTAGTTTGACAATGTTTCATCATTTCCTCTCAAAATAAAGTAAAACCAAACAGTCAAAGTAACCAGAAACTTCAATCTTCCCAATCCCGTTCCTCCTTTTTCTCAGCAACCAATCCAAACTAACAACTCAAACTAGTATTCCCCATAAGCATACCTTCAGTGCCAAAACCTAATTCAAACCCAGTTCAAATTATAACCCCCAATACTCACTAAACCAACCAAAACCCACCAATTACATCACAAAAACAAACAACCCAAGGCGCAAACGAAGCACAAAAACTCAAAAAACCGAAACCAATTCCAAAAAAACAAAAAAGAAACGACAAGAAATATGAGTTCAGCCTCTTACATTTCTGCCTTTCCAGCCTTCGTAGACGCGCTTAGCCATGAAAGACACAATCCCAAGCTCCCGTCTGCTTCTTCAACTACTAGCACTAAGAAGGAACTGAGTCGAAGATTTCTAACTTGTGAGAGTTGTCGCTGTTCATTTGATTAATAAATACAAAAAAAAATAAAAAATAATTAAAAAAAACGCACACACTCTTAACCCGACAAAACCCTGCGAAAAATACACTCAATTTTTTGGTAAGCGCAAAGTAAATTCGAAATCAGAGAAGGACTTTTGATGGATTTTGAACAAAATGAGAGAAGCGAGAGATCTTGAAGATGGCGGTTCTGTGTTTGTGTTGTCAAGTGATGTTTGTGTGAGGAATAAAATTGAAATTTTATTAATAATCATAAGACTTTTTTAGTTTTCTGTTTTAAGGTTAAAAAATAAAATAAATAAATCAATAAAATAAAAAAAAAAAAATATGTTCATGAAAATTACTAAAAATCAATGAAAAGGACACTTTCCTTTTTTCTCTTTTCAACTTTTTAACTTTGAAAGTGAGGGCTTTGTTTGGATTTTCTTTACTTGCTTTTCTTTTTTCTACTATATAAGATTTTTCAATTAGAAAAATTTGACAAAATTGGTGAAATTTTATAATATAAAATTTGTAGTATTGAAATTCGTATTAGTATTGATTAAATAAATTATAGAAATGAGTTTTCCTAAACCTTATATGTCACATTATCTTATCATATAATTTTTTTCTTTATTTTTGACCTTGAACGTGAGAATTTTGCACATTTAATTGGTTTTGAAAATTGTGGTTTTTGCCACGTAAGCAAAAGTTAGGCAGATGTGAGGTGGCAAGATCATATTGGTGAGGGATGGGACAAATATGAATTTTTTATTCCACTTTTAAGAATAGAAAAGTAAAACCACAGCCTAGCTCCACTGTAAGATTCTTCTTTGAGTTTGAGATCCTCTCTCCTTCGTCTTCCAAATGAATTCCTTCTAGAACTAAAATATTCTCTTTCAACTTTCTTCTTTTCCTTCTTTAAATTCAAATAAAATTTAATTTAAATTATAAATTTAGTTTAATAAATTTTATGACATTCTGTATAGATTTTTTTTTTTAATTTGGTAAGATATTTCCTACGGTTTTTTCCATATTGAAAAAATTTTCTAACAAATTTTGAAATTAACAATACATGTTAGTATTTTATTCAAGATTGTTTCTTGAAAATTTGACTTAAAATTTTGATATTATTTAATAGTCATTTATTTTTAATTAATCGAATAATGGGATAAATGACCGAGTTGGTATTAAAAAATTATATTTTAAATTCTCTTTCTCATCTATATATTATAGTAATTAAAGATTATCAAGAAATATTAAAATTAAGTTAAAAAAATTAAGAGATTGAATTATATTATAATTGTTTTCTCTTTTTGAGTAATCAAAAGAAAATAAATTTATATATTTATTTATTTATTAGGGTTATCAAATTATATTAATTTTTAAAAAATAATATTATACGTTATTAAATTAAATAATGTTATACATATAAAATTTTTAATATTTAGTGTGTATTTAGAGATTGATATTAATATAACCATACTTAATATAGAATTAAAATATAAGGGAAATAAGTCAAACTTTAAGGTTTTTTTTTTAATAACAAAGACTTTCTACTTATTTTTTATTATTAAACACAATTAAAATAAAATGTTATTTTGTCTAACATACAAGTGATTTTAATATTTGATAATGAGGCTTTAGATATACTCGACGAGCACGAGTCATTTTAATATTGCTAAAAAGGCTTTAGACATACTCGACAGCCAGCTTGTTCAATATTTTAGGAGACATAAATTGTATTGAGAAATATTTGAGAAAGTACCAACAAATACCTAGTTGATGGGAGCAAGAAACTCTTTTGCATTACTGGGCTAAATTATAATTTTTTTTTATTAGTTAATTAAATATCAAGCTAGTAAATAAGATATTTGAGTTGTCAAACAAGTTTGTTAGATAATTCCATATCTTACTAAATATTTATCAAATTATGTTAGATAATTCCATATCTTACTAAATATTTATCAAATTATATTATATGTTTGTTGAATAAAATATTTAATTATAGAGTTTTTATGTATACACTAGAACATCATATTAACACTTAATTAGTAATAAAAATAAAATATAATTTAACTAACGTTAAAAAAAACTATTGTCAACTTGAATATTCGTTTGTATTTCTCGAAATATTTTTATCTATCTAATTGTCTTCATTAATAATAAATAATCTTGGACTAATTAAAAAAATAATCATATCTTTAGATTTTTAAAAATAGTAAATTTATAAAAGTTTAGACGTTATAGTCATCTATCATCTATCAAAATAGATTATTTTATCGAGCAAACTATTAAACTCTACAACTCATTAACCTATCTTATCTATTTTTTTTTTTAAATTCCTTAACACATTTGGATTTTTTCTCTTGAAATTTCTTAAATAATTTGTAAAATGTATATAGGTAAGGGTGGTAATTCATGTTGAAGTGTGGTATTATGTTATAAACTAAGAAATTTTGGTAAACACATATACGATCTATTTAATTATTCATCCTAAACTTGAAATACGGGTACAACAAATTTATTAAACGTGTCATCCGTTGAATAAATACGTCGTAACTATGATATAAATAACCCACCTAACCTATTTAATTTGTCAACCTTTTTATACATAATAATAATAATAATAGAATAATTATTATATAACTTAATTTATTTAATAATATAATAATTGTATATTAATAATATTTATGTTTTAAACATATAAATTGCTTAATATAACACAATTAATTATTTATGTCATTAAATGAGTTTATAAGTTATGAATTGTAATTAAATGGATTTGTAGGTTATGATTTGAAATAATATATTTAATTATTATATCATTAAAAGTGTTTATAAGTTTTGGTTAACCCAATATATTTAATTATCTATTCATTAAATTGAGTTTATAAGTTTTGAATTGGCAAAACGCATTTAATTCTTCGTATCGTTAGCACGTTAAACACCCCAATAAGCATACGACATATTCAATAAGTATGTTTAATAGCTTAAATACTTGTTTTTGTTGGCAAAACGTTTTTAATTATTCGTATCGTTAGCAACGTTAAACACCTCAATAAGCATACGACTTGTTTAATAAGTATGTTTAATATTTAAATACTTGTTTTTTAAAAATAAAAATGGGTTGCCCTTTTCAGGATTTGCTCTTTCAAAAGAGCCCCCAGAACTTGTCAATTTTACCTTTCTATTTTTTTCCCAAAGTGTCTATATGTTAAACTGGAACCGCACTTACTGCTACCAAGTGAACCGCTCCTCCACGCCAGCCACCGCCGACGAACCAATCTTTAAGCCAAAAACCTACCGCCGGTAACGCAATATTGTCACGCCGGCTCCGGCGGTTCACAACGCCATCTCTCTCGAGGGTGGCGCGCCTCCACACGGCCATTTGAATGCTGCCAAATCTACGTGGAATTGGAGAATGTGGAGGCAGTCGCTCAGAGTCGCTACTGTTGGTAGTTGAGGAAGACGTGGAGAAATAGAGAAGCGGTTGCTCACTGTAAGCCTCTCTGATCATGCTTGCTAGAATTTATTTATATATTTATTTTTTCTTTGTTCCAGTTTGGCTTGTGAACTGTGATTTCGATTACTACATCACTGAACTTGTAACTTATTAATCTGTTAAACCTTCTTTTTGTTTTTATTTCGCAAGTGAAACAACAACAACTTGCAGTCTGGTAGAATGATTGATTATAAAGTCAAATTTCATTTCTCAAGTATCGTTCGTGTTTTAACTTTTAATAAAATCAACTTTGGAAAATGATTTTGCATTTTACAAAAATCGTTTTCGCAAAACAAGCTAATGAAAGCGTTTTCAATTGTTTCTGTATTTGGAAGAGAGAAGGTAACAGAGAACTGGTACCATGGAGCCCCTTAGGGAAACAATGTGTTCTTCCTATGCAATTTTACATCCTTCAGGAAGTAAACCGGCAACAAGTTGAATTATTTCCTCTGCAGTACTGCATATTTGGTTTGTTGAAATGTTTCTTATAATGTGTGTTTGATTTGGTATTATTTTCGTCTTCTTACTGTCGTTTTTTCTTCTTTTCAGGTCCATGTTTTGGATAATAGGAAAGTAAAGATATGGTGATTGTTGACTTATATCGTAGGAGCTTGAGTTCTTGCAATGGTGGATTCTACTCTCTGCCATCTTTTCTTTATTTCCCTCGAAGTTTCTCTCTTTGGTCAATGAAGAAGGACCCAGATCTTGAATCGGCTCTTTCCCGAAATCGTCGATGGATGGTCAATAATCAGATAAAGAACATAATACTTAGATGCCCAAATGGAGTTACAACAGTTAAATATCTCCAGAAGAAGTTCAAGACACTTGATCTTCAAGGCAAAGCTCTCAATTGGCTTAAGAAATATCCTTGTTGCTTTGAGGTTTATATGGAGAATGATGAGCACTGTTGTCAATTAACAAAGCGAATGATGTGTTTGGTAGAAGAGGAGGAGTCTGTGAAAGATATGCAGGAACAAGTATATGTGGAACGGTTGGCGAAGTTGTTAATGATGAGCAGGAATCAGAGGCTTAATGTTGTTAAACTGAATGAGCTGAAAAGAAATTTTGGATTTCCAGATGATTATATAATTAGGATTCTACCCAGGTACTCTAATGTGTTTCAGCTTGTTAATTATAGTGGGAGAAAGAGTTCCATGGAGATTGAACTTGTTTCATGGAAGCCTGAGTTAGCAGTTTCTGCAGTTGAAGCCTCAGCTCGGAAGCAAGGTTGTGAACCATGTTTTTCTTGTTGTTTGCCTCCAACTTGGGTTAAATCACGGGAAAGATTTCTTGAATTCAATGCAACTTCCTATATCTCACCTTATTTGGATCCTAGAGGGTTAGTAGAGGGATCAAAGGAAATGGAGAAGAGGACAGTGGGTTTAGTGCATGAACTGTTGTCATTGACCTTATGGAAGAAAATGTCAATTGTGAAGCTTGGTCATTTTAAGAGAGAGTTTAGTTTACCAGACAAATTGAATGTTTTGTTGCTTAAGCATCCTGGCATTTTCTATGTTTCAAATAAGTATCAGATTTATACTGTTCTTCTTAGAGAAGGATATAATGGGTCTGAATTGGTAGACAAGGATCCACTTGTTGTTTTGAAGGATAAATTTGGGGAGTTGATGCAGGAGGGGCTTCATGAATATAATCGTAGGTGCCATTTAGCGAATTTAGAAAAGAAGAAGAAGAAAGGCATGGCTCCACTAATATCAGAAAAGAGGAAGGATGCAAAAACTGGAATTTCCGAACAAGATGATATTGGTGATAAACTGGGAGTTTTGTTTGACCCAGAAGAAAGAAAACGATTCTATAGAGTTCTTTTTGATGATGGGACCTCATAAGTTAGTATGGTTCGTATTCTTTTAGTTCTCATACTGTTCACTTCTTGCATTTGTATGCTCACGAGTCAGAGATTAGTGTTATTTCCTTATTATCTGTAAGAAATCGGTTGTTACAAGTACTTTCTGTCAAGTAAATGGTGCACTATGAATGTTGATATACAGTGAGTTTAAGATGCCCTGAAATTTGCATTTCTGTATTTGATGTGACTAAGACAAGTTTTCCTGAAAGAACTATTTTTAGGATGTAAAAAGGTAGACCATTAAGTAATAAGGTGAGGTCTTAGTTTCATGTCATAGTCCAAGGAAACTTTGAAGTCCTTTCGTTCGGTTGTTATGAACCTATGATACCATGTAAGGGGGAAAATTTCTTTTTGCTCATTCCATTAATCTCTTTTCAGAATATTGGATTATATCTAATGTAATATAACCTGATTGAATTCACATCTCATAACAATTTCTGGGAGTGGCTCATTAAATTTCTATATTGTATAGCTGTGAAGTTGAACTATGGCTTCATCACATCATTCATCGGCTATAAAAGGAAATGGAGACCAATCACAATTGTCAACCTTTCTGGCATTTAAGTTACTACAGCAATAATATGAGGTCAGTAAGTTTGTGGGAGTATAACTTAAGTTTGCAAACATATACTATAGTAAGTTTTGTATAAAAGATGGATGAGCTGTACAATGAACGTAGACTCTTAAGGATTTACATTTGTGAGAAGCTGTGTTAAGGTTTTAATTCCAACTACTGCTTTCTCAGGACATAACTGGTCTGTAAATCAATAACAATCAATTCGACATTGATCTTCTGCTGATCAAGGTGAAACTGGGTGCAAGCACTGTACTGGGCAGACTTTGACTACTTGTCATGTTTTGATGAATATGTAAGGCTTCTTTACATAATTTTATAAGGTTATTTTAGATTGTTTTGGTTCATCAGCTGAATGTTGTTTTCAGGTTGCAATGAAGCTGGCTGTTCGTGGAGCTGAATCGATTAAGAAGTTGTTAGGGCTCCTGATTTATTTTCTTATTAGTTTTCGCAATATAGCTAACTTTAGCCAACTATATTGGCACATTCTGCACTCGCATCTGTTCTTTTTGGCGCTATTATTCCTCTTTCTTACCGAGCCTTTCCCTGCCAGAACTGTAACTTTTTAAGACTGCCGTTATGGTTTGAATCTTGGCTTCAAAGATCTCCATTGTACTCCTGTATCATCGAACATGTTTTGCAGCCTTGGTTGGAATCTAGTGTGCCGCTCTTGAATGGTTTTCATCGGTGATAAAATTTTGTGTTTCAAGTGTTTGATTGGCAGAAAGATCAATTTGGCTGTTATGAAAATTTGGCGCCCACTTGCTGCAATACTGCAGGATTGCTGGATACGCCCATCATTACTCTAAGCTAAGTGCACTAAAAATTATAATTTAAATGGTTCAATCTTTATTTAATTAATCTTCAAAATTTCACAAATGATTGCGTATAATTAATTTAATTACAACAATAATAATAATAATAAGTAGTGAGAAGTCATATTATTATTATTATTTTGTCTAAAAGATATGCTTGTATTAATAACTTAAATAGATTGTTGAAAAAAAAAATTCCTAAGAAGTTGATTAAATTTTTATTTAAAAGAAATATTCTGTTGATTTTTTTTTAATCTCTTATAAGATTTTTTCATCAAAGTATATTTAATAAATTTGAATTATTTTGAAGATTAAGATAAGATTAAATTAATTTTTTAATTTTAAAAATGTGTTGTAATTAATAAATGAGTGTCGAGTGTATTATTTTGAGTGGATGATTCCAGTCCTTTAAAAATTTTATCTAAAATTAACTCCTCGATAATCTGACTCTTTCGGAAAAATCCTAAATATTTTAAAATCTCCCTTTTCGCCTCGTAGCTCAGCGAGCAGAGAAGGAGGTGCCGGTGCCTCGTTCTGAGCAATTATGGATTCGAATGACGAATTGATGCAAATATTCTCTTCCAAACCACAACAACTACAAGAAGAAGAACAACAAGCACTCCCAGCATACGAGCATATTTTTCAAAACGAGTTCCTCAGTCGAAAGTAAGATTCGTTTAATCGCCTCTTCAATGCTGATTATTTCTCAGAATTTTCCATTCTTTTTTTTTTTGTGGTATTTGTAGACACAAGAAGCAGAAGGAAGAGGATGTCGCTGTCTGCGTGTGCAAATTCGATCCTTTTAATCCTGAGATTTCGTGTGGGGAGAGTTGCTGGAATGTGCTCACGAGCACGGAATGTACTCCTGGATATTGTCCTTGTGGTGTTTTTTGTAGGAATCAGGTATTTGTTTATGGATTGAATTTGGTTCTGCAATTACTGTGATAGTTTTCAATCAAAGTGTTTCATCAATTTTAATTTTGATTTTTGTAATTTGTTAAGCTTATCAATCATAGTCTATTTGTTGATGTTCGTCGAAGAATTCAGATAGCTTTGAAATAAAATTTTAGTTTTGAGTGAGTTTCGCTTAAGGTTTGATTTAATTACAAGTGGACAGGAAGAAACCTCTTGAAGCTTCAAAAAGTGTTGTAAACCTTTCTTAAAGGTAATCAAAACTTTGAAGTTTCACAAAATTCCAATTTAGAATTTTTTTTTTCAAACTAGGAGTAAGGCTTTGAGGAGGTGAATGGATTTTGCTCTGTTTTGAAGTGGAAGATAGGGCTATGATGAATTAGTAATGCTATCATTTTGTGTTGATTCTTTATTAAATTTGAATCAGTTGTAATAGTTGTGGTATGTAATTATGCTCGTGGGCTTGAGGAGATTAAATCATATGCTTTAACTTCGCTTGATTTCTTTTAACTATGAAGTTTAACATGGAGGAAAAATTGATTATTAATAGACGTTGTAATTCATTTTGTTGCAACACATGCCCTAAGACTACCTTCCGACACCCTCACAATACTAGTGCACATATTCATATTTTCTTATATCTACTTTATTACCCTTTTAGTGGATTAATTGCTTTGTTTACTTGCATAATATGGATCAGTGGTGTAGTCAGGGATAAGTCTAAGATTTTGATGGTTTTTATTTTTTTCTGAGTTTCTGTGTTCCCTGTTTAAGTATCATGAAAGTGATATTGCTACTTTCTTTTTGTCGTGTAATTTACGGTTTTACATATGTCAACTGCTTCACAGAGATTCCAGAAGTGTGAATATGCTAAAACGAAGTTGTTTAAAACTGAAGGTCGTGGATGGGGTCTTTTGGCTGATGAGAATATAAAGGTATTACTTGCCAAACTAGCATAACTCTTACTGTCATCTTATCTGCAGAGCATTCATTTGTCTCTTGGATTCTCAGCTATTGTAAGACTCACTCAATAAGTCATTTCAATGTTACTGGTTTGAAAGAGCAGAAAAATGGATATTTTACATGCTTATTACCATTGTAGGCATACTAGCATTTAATGGTGGTCAATTTTTAATTTGTATAAATGCGCTTTTAATCTGTGCAAACATAATTAATCCGGACTTTTCTAGTTTAAAGTTAACCTAACTATTGGAATTATTTTTCTGTAGTACCATTTCTCAGTAACATTCTTTTTTGGTTGGGGGTATGGTGGGATGGTTTTTACTATACTGCAGGCAGGTCAATTTATTAATGAGTACTGTGGTGAAGTAATATCATGGAAAGAAGCAAGGAGAAGATCCCATGCGTACGAAATTCAAGGTAAAATAAATTTATAAAATGCATGTTTATATTGCTCTCTCTCTTTCTCTTTTCCTATATTGGAAATTTTGTCTGACTTGATGCAGGTCTCAAGGATGCATATATAATTTGTCTTAATGCTTCTGAATCCATTGATGCCACCACAAAGGGAAGCCATGCTAGATTCATAAATCATTCATGGTGAGCCACTTTAGTGAGAGCACTAGTTCTGGGAAAATAGACAGTCAATTGTAAATAGCATGAAGCACCTTTACTAATTACAGTTGTTCAAAGTAGGCATTAATTGATTCTCTTTCTAGTTTTCAGCCAACCAAATTGTGAGACAAGAAAGTGGAACGTTTTGGGGGAAATCAGAGTTGGCATATTTGCAAAGCAAGATATTTCTGTTGGAACTGAACTGGGATATGACTATAATTTTGAATGGTATGGTGGTAACAAGGTTCGCTGTCTCTGTGGTGCAACCAGCTGTTCTGGATTTCTTGGAGCAAAATCTCGTGGTTTCCAGGTACATTCTGAAAGACTTGGATTTGGCATGAATTTGAATTCTGAAGAAAGATGCAACATAATGGCTTTCAATGTAATGCGCTTAAAAAACTTGGGCTATGAAGATAAAATCGATTTCTATGGATACCTTTTACATGGCAGTGATAATAACTTTTGTATACAGAAGAAACAAAGGCAAATGTCATTTTCATCCGTTTGATGGACTAATGTCAAATTATTGTTTTTAGTGAATTGTGACTAATAAATAATGCCATCAACTAGGTGGTATCTTTATTCTAAAGTGACTGTCTTGATCATTCACTTTTCAAAATGGACATGCCCTTTCTTTGCATTTTTTCTGGTTACGTCTTCAATGTCGTACATGTAGCTGATATCTATTTTTCAATACAGACTGTAACCTGAGAGGTTGACATTCTATTTTGACTGGGTCCTGGGTGCCAACCTATTTTGATGAGGTGTTAATTACCAGATTAACAAAATTTGATGCTAAAATGGACAAACTTGTATCAGTGATTTCTCTTAAGGATATAAGAGTTCATAACAGGAGAAATTGCAAAATTTTGGCTCTGTTCTAGTTATAGATTATTGGTGATCAGTATGTCAGTTAGGCGTATCTAGTTACCGGATTATAAATTAGTTTGACATGCTTATCTTCTTATCTTCTTATTTCAACTTTAATATGATTGATGGGCTATTTATGTTCTAGATATTATACAAAATGAAAGCAATTCCATTTGTAGCTTTCTCACAGTGTTTTTTATTTTTTATTTTGCCTTATTTTATGTCGTGAAAACTGAACTCTTTTATTGCTGTACCTGTAGTAGTAATAATTAATTGCCATGTTGTGTAAATCCTTAACAGGAGGATACTTACGTCTGGGAAGATGATGATGAAAGGTAATTTGTTTATCTGTTATGACGCATCTGTATGCAACATGAAGTTTTCAAGACTACAAACTACTGGTTGTTGTCCTATTTGTATCCAGATTTCTTTAATGATTCATTCATTGGAATTTCCCCATTTTTGTATCATCAGTAAATATCACCAGTGTGCTTGAATTTCCTCTTACTTTCTGTGGCCTGCCCTGGCTGGTTGACCGGTGTGGCCTACTAATTTGCCACTCGATACTTTGGTGGATGGTTTGGGACAGAAAATTTTAAGGAAACCCAGTGTAACCCCCTGACTTTGGGAAAGTTTTTGAGAAGAACTTTGGACACAGGTTGCTGAATTTATAGGATTGTCATTTTTTTAGACGTTTAAAAGTGAGACTTAGGAGCCATGGGACTGTAGAGTTGCCACTGTCGACATTTAAAATTAATTTATCAAACCTCCTTTCTCAGGACTTACCTTTCTGCAATTATCAGCGAATATTACTTTAGTTAACCCAACTATGGGGCTTAAGTCATAAACAAATGCTGAAGTGAAAGTTTACTAGGAGGGGACCCTCAAAAAGTCATAAAATCTATGCCCATTACAATGACAGTAAACCCAATAAAGCTGACTCATTTTGAAAACAAGTTAAATTTGCCTTAAGGGAAGTTTTCAGAACCATAAATTTATCTTCAATAGCCCCTAAAGTATTCTTCTCAAAACTCCTTTGGGTTTCTAGGATCTCTCTTTAGGTCTTGACCATATCATCAATGTCAAATGTATGTCTGCTAACTGACTTTTTATTCCTATCTTTCTTTGAGTAATATATTAACTACTTCAGTTTTATGCATCTAGAGAGTTGATGAATATTGAGATTTACATGTCATTGTTTTTACATTACCTTAACCTGGCTGTTTGGTTACAGGTATTCAGTGGAAAAGATTCCACTTTATGATTCTGCAGAAGATGAGCCTTCCTCAAAGCTTCTCAAAACTATTGACTCAGTAAAACCTGAGTCTGATGTCAATGGGAAAAAAGATTATTCAGTGACGGAAAATGTTAGTGTCAAAAGTGAGCACCAGTTCGAATCTACTTCTCTTCTTTTTCAGTCACTTGAATCAGTTCCTATGGAAGGTGTAGTTGTGACTGCAATAAAAACAGAAGAAAGTGAAGAGATGAAATTGTTTTCACAAGATACTCAACAGGCCTTTTCACAAAAGAATGCAATGATATCTCGAATTCGAAGTAACAGTGCATGCCGGAATTATCACATTGGTCCAGGGCCCAGGCCCATGCCGAGGAAAAGGTCTCAGCAGTATTCTAATGGAAAGTCTAAACATCTTGCGCAAAAGCATGTCGATGCGAAACATGTTGCCCAACTCTTAGCATCAAAAGATGCACAAGAGGAGGTACTCAGAAATGAGGTATGAATTGCCTTTGCATGTGAACATATGTTGGTCTTTTTCTTCAATTTACCTTACATACATACAAACATATGTACACACATTAAAAAAAATAATTAAAAAAAAACACTTGGGAGTGCATTGCATATTACTGAAATAATACAACTTCTTCAAACGTGTGAAAACCACTAGGAAATACGAGTCCAAAGCATGTGATAAAGCACACTAGGAAGGTCTGAACAGAATTTGGAAGTACTGTTCTGCTTCAAATAATGATTTCACATGGCACAGTAACTTCTCTTTTTTTTTTTGGGTGTTTGGTTAGGTTGTATGAATGTTTAACAAATCATATTATAATCTTTCCTCCTGTTCAAAATTTTGAATTCTGCAGGAGATAAAGAGGGAGGCCACGTCCGAGCTATCTTCCTTGTATGATGAAATACGCCCTGCTATTGAGGAGCATGAAAGGGACAACCAAGACCATGTGGCCACAAGTGTAGCTGAGAAGTGGATAGAAGCCTGCTGCTTGAAATTGAAGACAGAGTTTGATCTTTATTCCTCCATTATCAAAAACATTGCCTGCACTCCTAGAAGAACACTTAACCAAGCACAACCTTCTGAAGGAGACACTGCTAACGAAGTCAAGTATTTGGGATTTTGAAACTGCTGGTAACCTTCATTCATATCCATATAGCTTTAAACTATCAAAGATTTACAAAATATAAAACACATTGTTAGTTCCTTAATAGGATTTTACATCTTGCAAATTGTCTGATGTAGTAGCATTTAATCAAGTTAATATTGATCTTACATTTTCTAAGTTTTATCTGTATTTGGTAGCAGCCCTCCTAGGTACCTGCAATGGAGACACTCTCAGTGTAGTAGTTGCACTAATATCATTTGTTATGTTGCACTTTGACTTGTTAAGAAAAGGTGTCTATGTTATTATTAGTCAAATTATTAGGTTGTCGTTTAGCAATTTGGTTGTTACATTAAATGAGGGCTAACTTTTTGATTGGTTATTACAGATTTGAGAACTTACCAAACCAAGTCATAGGAAATTAGTACAGAAAGAGAGAGGGGAGGAGCAAGGAATTCAACATTGAGTTACATGAGTGTACAAATTTTGTTAAACGTTTGTTTCTTAACAACCTTCATTCAGTCATTCATTCACTACATTAATTTTGGAAATTTCAATTTTCAACACTACCATTAGATTAGTTGCCATAAATATCAGTGAGGGGTTTCGGAGAAGTTGTGTTGCTGCTAAAAACTTTGGAAATGCCGTGTGGGTCCCGTGTCATAAAGGTGGGCACATAAATCTGTTGCTTTTCGTCGTTTGCGGCTTTGATTCTGACACGTTGAACAATGTCAAATAGGATATATCAGGGAGGCCTTACAAGTCACCCCTGTAGATAATAAAGTACCATAAGCACCCCTATTTTTGAACTACCGCCAGGAGATCTGACTGTTATATCTTTTATTTTCTGTAACGATAATTTTATTCGAATTTGTTTTATTAAAAAATAATAGAATAATATTCGTAACTAAAAACCCAAACACTTTAGATTTTCCCCACTTTTTTAACAAATTTTCTTGACGACTAAACACCTTGAAACAAGTCATCCAACCTTCCGACCCATCAGCCTGATTCTGACCATTCAACTTGCAACCCTGACCAAAGCACCTTCTCTGTGCTCTAATGCCGAACAAAATCCTACCAAGATGAGAAGATATCTCGGTAAAGAAGCAAACACGTGAGGCCCAACTCGTCCACCTTCCAAGCTAAGTCGCCAAAGACAATGAATGGCTAGTATGATATACCGGTCAGCAAGACAGTAGACGAGTAAGATGAGATATCGATCAACTGAGATGAGAATAACCTCGGTGAGTGGTGAAGATTTTCATGAGCCGTAATCCTTATTGATTGGGGAACCTTCTCTGCATCAGAGTAAACCAGCACCAAGCTCACTCTAAGAGGTTTTTCCAACCCAGAACCTACTGAAATGGGGCATTAACTGGGTAGGAGGTTAATGTCTAACCATGGAATTCATGGTTGTAAACTTTCTTCTAAGCCTACCGAGATCTGCCCAGTGCCCATGGGTGTCGCCTACTGAGCTCCATCCTCCTTCACTCAGACAAATAACTTCACTCCCTTCTTCCCAACCTATGGAGCTGTCCTCCACCTTGTCTACCAAAAAGTGCTTTGTCAACTTATTTACAACCACCTTCTGAAGGCATTACAGTCATTTCCTCTAGTTTAGTGTACATGTGTCTTTCGTATAATTGGTGCTTTTTTTTTTTTTTTTATCAACAGTATGGAAGATGATCAACTATGGAGAGAGGAGAGAGAAGAAATTGGGTAGAGAGACGTTGGAAAAAATTTGGACGCGAGGAAAAAATAAGAAAAAGTAAATATATATTTTTTTAATAAAATTTTAAATAATTTTTATTATTTTCAGTGAGCTAGTTTCAATAAAATCCTCACCGTGATTTCTGTTTTCAAACGGCAATCTAAAAATAGGGGTGTTTATGTTATATTTTGATCTACGGGGGTGAGTGTTATTTAAGCCAATAACTGAGAGGTCTCGATTATTGATCACATGTTACGTCGATGACCATGACCATGACCACCACCGCCCCCAGTCCCTGGTCAATTCCTTAATCGCATGGTCCCATCTCCCAATGCAACAACACCGCCGTGTTTATTACTTTACATTTAAAAAAAAAAAAAAAAAACTTAAAACATGCGTCCTTAATATAAAAGTAATAATAAAATTTGAGACTGATATTATTGTAATGCTCTTTATTTCATTTAGTGGAAAATGAAAAAGTGGCCAAAGTTTGGTATGTTTTAAAATTTAGTTAATTTTTTTTTCTTTTTTTTTTTCAACTAGTCAAACCATTTTTTTTTATACATTAGTTAAGTGTCGAACTATTGAGTAAAGGTTACTCGATAATTAGATATTATGCTCAACATTTAGCAAGTATTATTAGAAAATCAAATAAAGGTCAAGTAAATAATAATTTGTATATGTTATCAAAAAAAAAAAGTTAGGTGAAATTTACAATGGCATTCTCAACTCAACTATTTTTTTTTTTTCGTTTATAATAGTTGTAATGGTCTAATACGTTATAGATTATATAATCTAATATATAAATCAAAATCAACTGTCTTCAAATTTTAAAGTCGTTATCATTATCTAACGCGTTAAAGATCTATCATTATATTTCGAAAGAATAATAATATGTTTGTTAAATTTGACTTTTTATGTTCAACTTTTTAGTTATTATTTGTGTTCACACTTAATATATATCGATATCTTTTGTCTAATGGTCTGGACCGATCGGTCCTAGTCGATTCAACAGTCTGCAATTCTATCATTTGAATTTTTTTTCACTTTTTCTAAATATACAACTTCTAACTCCGATTTTCTTACCAAATCAATTTATAACACAACTTCCAACTATGATCTAGTATTTTTAGACATGATCTTGCATTTGTAACAATAAATCTATTAGAGAGATGAAATCAATATTTACTTACCTTCGTAACTTTTGTTACTTCGTGACCTCGTGATCTTGATAATGAAAAAGTGATCATGAGAGTGAATTTATGTGTTAAATTGAGAGTGAATGAGAGAGAGAATGACTTAGGTATATGGAGAAGAAATAAAATGTGAGAGGAAGATGGATGGAGTGCGTTATATTAAACTAAAGACATTTTGGTCTCTTTGATTATTTTTGGATAGAGACTTGCAAGTAATTAGAAAGTCTGACTATTTTTTTAACCAACCCCTAATTTTGGATGTTTCTTCAAATTTCCCATTAAAGTTGACATATTTTATTATATTTTAGTTCAAGTGATTAAAGTATCCCTAAAATAAATAAATAAAAATCTAAGAAAATCCTTGAAAATAATATAAATTAAAAAATCAATTTTTTAAGAAAATTAATTTATTAAAAAAAATCTATCAAATACAATGTTTTATTGCCTAGTGGTTTTGGATTTATAATAATTTTAAGTATTTTTTTTCTTTATGTTTAACATTTTAAGGGTATTTTAATCAATTAAACTAAAATTTGACAAATTATGTTATCTCCAACTAATAACAGAGGAGGTTTTTGGGGGGATTTTTTTGGATTTTCAAAATCACGAGACGTCGATAGGATTTCGAAACACCACAAGAGAGGTATATGAAAATTACCCTATTTTTTTTGTTTAGAGAAGTTATTTTCTAAAGTATTTATATAATATGATGGTTTTTCTATAAATATGATATGTAATATAAGGTAATACACCATGTTATGAATATTGTTTTGATGTATATTATGTTACAAATTTATGTGTTTTAAAAGTTTTTGATAATTAATTTGAAAATTTAAGAGAAATAGCCAAATTAACGGGCGCTAAAGAGAAATAGCTTACCCCAATAATTTTCGGATCTACCTACGTGATCTCACTTTAAGTACCAAAGATTATTACGGTAAGCTATTTTTCTTTAGTCCTCTAATAATCTAGCTATTTCTCCTAAATTCCTAATTAGTCTGTCGTGTTGACTTTTATTTTTATTCTCTATCGCTCCTGCAATTGGACCATATCAAGTGAGGTAAAACTCGAGATTAGTAGTAAATGTTGGATTGATTAAGATTAGAGAATATTAAATCAATTCAAGTCAACTGGAATCAACAATAGTATACTAAACATACAATCTTCAGGTTGTATACAAACATTATTCTTTAAAAATTTAATATAAAATCACAAATTCATAATCATTAAAGTTACGAATCCAACATTTGATTTCGGTGTCAACTTATTCTAAATTATATCATTTAAGATAAAAAAAAAAATTGAGTTAACTTTAAACCCTAATTTTGAACGGGAGTATATATAATTTCTCATTCACAAGTTACTATAAGGAATCGTTAATTGTCAAACAACTTGGGTGCATTTCGTTACATCATATAGCATTGAATTTTTAATAATTTGTTTACTATCATTGGCGAAATCATGATCTCACCTCTAAAGAAAATCCAAAGTTCATTATTGAAACTAAAGCATTGTCAAAATTTCTGTTCGGAAATCTAGTGAATTGGCAAGACTAAAAGGCAATTATAAGTAGTAACAGGTAGTGTGTCAATTAGGATTTGACCCATTTTGCCTAACCCCAAAGTCGATTCTAACCTAATAAAAAAAAACCAATAATTCCAACATTAGTTAGTATTTGACTATATGACCCATCATTTTCTTTATTCCTATTAAAAGTTTAAAATGGGTTATTAAAATCTTACGTAAACATAAGTGACATTGATGATCTTAAAATTCTCGTAAATCTCTCATGTTATTAATATATTCAATATATTTTAGTATATAGTATTACCATTTCACTATCTTATATTATTGGAAAAAAGTTGATTTACAACAATAAAAAATTTATTAGACCGTTAAAACCATAACGGTGTCTATGATTTGCCTATAGCATATATTAAAAAAAATTGTTCTAAGGACATACATAACGTAAAAGAATTATTTGTATATATTAGCCTATGTTGATGTAGTAGGAATACCTTTTCAAATGAATATAAGGCAAATATTTGGATGTTTGCTTAAGGTTAACGGGGCTTTGCTAAATAGATATTATCGAATAATACCTACGGAAGACGAGAGATATGAATAAGAGATTTTGAAAAAACCCATGTTTTGTGAATTATATGAAGCCATTATACAAACAAGGAAACTGTTCTAAAAAAAATAGTTAATTTGAGGGATGGAAAAACATCTACTTTTTCTAAAGGTAGTGAGAACAAATCGCTGTAAAAACATTGAATTAAGATTAGAAATTGTTTAGCACCTCATAATTCACATTATGAAGGATAAAACTTTTATTTGAAATAAAAAATAAAATAAAAATACTATAGTAAAGACACTTTCTTATTCAACCATCCTCTTATGTAAAACACACGACAACGTCTGTTATGTTGCTTCCCAGTCAACCCTCTCTAATTTCGCGGATTGACGGATTGAAAAATTGGGTCGAAGCCTCTTCAATAATGCTTGTGAAATTCATTTGACATTCAACAGTTCTTATCCAATTAAACGATGCAGTATTATTGGCGTTTAGTACTACCAGTAACGGAGCTT
>JANLJB010030109.1:0-20376 GCA_026212285.1 Bursera cuneata | reverse complement strand
ACATCATATACAAGCCAATTCAGACATGGGGCAAATAATTGATACAAGAATTTCCATCAAATGTGACTTCATTTGTTACTTAGTGAATAATTGAAGAACTCATGTCTCCAGTCTTCACATCTACAAGTCCTTTCTCTTCCTACAAAAACAAATAAAAAGGAGGAAGCCAAACTGAATTATTTCATATGGGTCTTCGGGTCCCTCAGTAATGGGTAAGGGTTGTGGCATCTCTCAGACAAAGTGGGGTCCTGATATGTCTTTTCGACAGAAGGCTACAACCCCACCACATCATATTATGTTCTTATAATTAATAATAAAAATATAAAGCCAGAAATAAAATATTATTTAACCTTCACAATCCCTCTTGAGAAATCTTTGCTTCTTCAAAGACTCTAGTTAAAAAGATCTAAGACAACATTGTTAAAAGCCTTGACACCTTTAGCTTATGACTAGAGTGAATGTATATATATATAACATTTATGTGTAAAGATCCCAATTTCTCAAATATGAAACTAATGATTGTTATTAGCTTTATTATTAACTTTCTATGTAATTGCAAACAAATCAAGATTAAAATAAAAGAGTAATGCTTGGTTGTTGCTGAAATTATGCAGGAATTCAAGGGTATGATCATGATCAAGTGGAATACAACAACATTAGGCATGCCGTGGTAGCATCACTTTGAGACAACAAATTAAGAAGTACAATCATTCATTCTTGTATCTGTGTCACTTTAATGAAGAACCCAATAGTAAAAATGTGACGCCCTATATCATTAGAAGAAAATATATGTTTAGATAAGTTAAATAATATATAAGATCTTTAAGTTGTTGAAGGTCTTTTAGATTGTAAAATCTAAAAACAAAACTGTGACAGATTTTATGTCTAAAACAGACAATATCTAATTCATAATTTTTATTATAGATATAAAAGATAAAAATAAATATCTTTCTATTTATCTAAGTGTTAATTGAACACAAGTTAACCTTGTAATTAAGGATGAATTTTTTTAATTATTAGATAAGCCATTCTTAATTAAATTAATTAAGGAATGATGATTAGGTTAGGATGCCACCTAAAATAGCAGTGATAGGTCAAGCAAAATCATAAGGTAGAAGAAGTGATGATAGCATCATTAGTAGTGGTAGCATTTCAACATTGACTGCGCCTAAAAGCCTCTAAGCACTGCAATTATAATACCTGTAAAGCTATTCCTCCAACTATGCACAACAATGTTAAATAATTTAAAAGCATCAATTCCTGCAAGCCTATACTTTTATTTGTACCATCTAAAATTAGGGCATTATTATGAAAGGCACCTATCAGCCTATTAGATCCCTAATATTAATATTTATTTTCTTAACAAATTAATAATTATATTTCTTTAAATATTAATTATTTGATATTAAAATTATTATTAATCATTTAAATTATATATATATATATATATATATATATATATAGTCAATGAGTTGGGTTTGATGTTTTGCAATAAGAGTACAGGTACACCAGAGTGCATGAGATCAATCAATCTTTATTATTTTATTAAAAAAGTAAATAAAAAAAAAAATCAACTTTCAAGAAATGCTACCCTTATGATGAATTTATGAAATAATGGGACCTGTGTGAACAATATTGAGTAGAGTGGGTCATTGTTTAGGGCCCACCACTAGCCTCCAAAGAAGAAATTATAGTGATTGCATGAACAGAATCTTGTAGGTGTACTAAGAACATCTAAAAAAAATCCAATCCAAATAACAAAATCAAATTATATATAATTAATAATTAATTAAAGGAAAGAAAAGGAAAGGTTAAGCTTGAGAAGAGAGAGAGGGGCTTAGGTTGATGAATAAAAATTCTAGTTGATAGATAGTAAACTTTTGAAATGATATTGATGACTTTCTAAGGACATGACTCCACTGATCTCCAGTGGCATGTGCATGAGTGATGGGGTGGGGAAGGGCACTTTTGATGATTGTCATCCTTATGACCACAACAAAGAAAAAGAAAAAAACAATAGCAACTTTGACTGTAGAATCTCTATTGATTGTGATTGGGCTCTCTCTTTATGAGACATACATCATGACCCTTGTATCATGGATTGTCCCTCCTGCTTGGGGCAACAAGGTCCCCTCTCTCCCTCTCCTTTTCTATTTCTTTATCATTTACCCTTTCTAATTTTATTCTGAAAATCATTTTTTATTCAGTTTTTATAACAAACACTATTATATAGTTTTTTAGGTTCATATAAATTTTCTACTACTTCTTAGGATTGTATAAGTAAGCTGATTTTCAATGCAACTTTTTTTCTTTTTTAACTTCTGTCCTTTTAATTTTAAAAATAAAAAAAAAATATATGTGAATTCTAATGGTTGGTGCATTTATGAAAAAAAAGAAGAAGAAGAAGAGAGAACTAAATTGATATGATTATTTAAAATGTGAAACTATTTGAGCAAAATGAGAACTTTTTTTTTTTGAAAATGGGCTTTAGATATAGATTGGGCTGGACAAAT
The DNA here is from genome assembly GCA_026212285.1 of Bursera cuneata. Taxonomy (NCBI): domain Eukaryota; kingdom Viridiplantae; phylum Streptophyta; class Magnoliopsida; order Sapindales; family Burseraceae; genus Bursera; species Bursera cuneata. Next base: position 17,863 of record JANLJB010030109.1, on the reverse strand, counting down.
TACTTCTCATACCGGTCCAATTACTTTCTTGCCCAAACATTCAAAACAAAGGTGAAATGAGCTTGGACAACACAAGGCTCATAGTGCCAAGTCCACGTCAAGTTCGCATTACAACACATATCATATAGTCTCATACAAATATAACTGTGATTTAACCTAATTGTGTCATGCTCAGCTAATTTCAACTAATTAAAATTAGTAATAATGATGAGACTTATTAACCACTATTTGACACTTCTAGAACTAGAGTTATCCTTGAATCTAAATTTAAATGTGGTATGCTTTGTGCCTTGATTACTAGAAATTATAAAAACTTATTAGTTTATAATCGTTGAATAATATTTACGTGAGATGAATATACTATCTCAAAATATTCAACCATGTATAGAAGATGATTAAATTATTATCTATAATAGGAAAGAGAATAATTAATTATTCAATAATTCTTTAAAAAAATTTAAGAAGTAAATTTGTAAATAAAAAAATAATAATGTTACACTCATAAATTAATTAAACAAAAATGACATGACATAATATGATTGGATAAATAAATGTTACTACTATTAAATGATATTAATAGAGATAGGTGATGTATTGATCATGTATTGATGTTATCTCAATTTGTATTGATGAGTTTGTGTAGGTGGTTTGTAAATCTAGCATTACTTATGTACTCTAAAATATAAGAAAAACATATATTTATATATAAATAACTTAAATTAAGTAATTTTAAACACTACCCAAAAGCCAAAGAAATAAAAAATGTGACAATAATAATAATAATAAAAGAAAGAGAGAATGATGGATACATAAAAGGTTTATAAATCAATTAAATTGCTAATTAAGGATTATTGTTGAAATCCTTGGTATAGGAAAGAGCTAGCTGGGATCATCAATTCATGATCATCATTATTGAGAAATGACAGGCAATCAAACTCATCCAAGTTGCTAGAGCCAATATCTTGCGTATTGTAATTATCCATTCTTAGCATCGGAGGGGCAGTGGCACTCACATTATCTGGCTCATTAGTTCTTTGCATTGCAGTAGGCGTTGAGCTAGTAGAACCAACACAACCCGGCGCATTGCTCTCCTGAGTTGCAGTGTAATTGGTACAACCAAGCGCATTGAAGTAGTCATGATTTCCTTGCGTTGCAAACATCTGATGATGATTCATTCGCCTTAGAAGAAAATCTGGAGCAGGGTATTCATGTGTTCTTAGTGGCTGAGCTGCAAAGCTAGCGGAACCAACATTGCCGTGGTCATGGGCTATTCGCATTGGAGTCACAGAGCTGCTATAGCGAACATTAATGTTATCAGTTATTTGCCCTGGAAATGGAGTCACTGAGCTGCTAGAACCAACATTAATGTTATGACATCTTTGCATTGGAATCACTGAGCTGCTAGAACCAACATTCATTGGAATTGGAATCACGGGGCTGCCAAAACCAACATTATGAGTTGTTTGCATCGGAGTCATAAAGCTGCTACAACCGACAGGATAATATGGTGCACTGCCCTGAAGAGCTCCACCTGCTAACGAAGGCCCAAAGTTTGTTAAATCATTAAAATCATGACGATAAGGCTCAATTCTGGTCGAGCCAACACTATCTGACGCATTTTCGCTCCCTTTAACATGGCTTTGCATCAGAGGCTCAGAGCTAGTAGATCCACGACTGCCTGCGTCATCGTCTTCGCTCTGTGATCTTTTTGTCTTCCTCTTATATATCTTACACAACACACACTCATCCAACTGCATGCCATCAAAAATACAAAGTAATTAATTAGGGTTATCATGCATCGAAGAAAAAAAAATATTACAAATTCAAACAAAAGAGGTATAATTAAGTACCATCATCGAATTTGAAGTTGGAGAAGTTCTCCTGGTAGCGCTGCAAGGAGTAGGCATCTTTTTTCTTGTTTTTCGAGAGGTCTCATCTTCCTGTTCCATTGTTCTATATTCATGCATGATCCAGTTAGTCTTAACAGGATTGTATTTAGGTTTCCCTTCATAATACACAAGCGTCTTCCGCGTTCCAATTCGGATATTGTTTTGTCTAATTATAGTATCAACTCCAGTGGCCTTCCAAAATCCTTCACCGGTTGATCGGTTTGGACGGCTTCCTTGTGGGTACTTCCGATCCCTCGGAGAGAAAAAGTACATGAACTTATCGCCATCGTTGCATTTATCTGCTCGCACAATCACATTGACAAAAACTAATTAAATTAAACCATTCGTTAATTAGAGTATAACAGAATATATGCAGGTAAATTCAACTCAAATTGAAGAAAGAAAAACAACCAAACAATTAATGAAGAGATAAAAAGTTAAAGAAGGCAAACTCTGTAGAATCTGGGGATGGCAGTCGTATATATTAACATTCAAGATCTTATTGTCACATGGCAAAGGCAAATTCATGACTTTTTTCTTCAAGTAAGAAATCACCAACTCTTCATCAGTCGGGCGGAACCTGTATCCTGTTGGGTACGAACCATGGAAGACCATCTTGAACTACTTTTAACTTCTGTAAGCCCGCTCCAATACGAGAGAAAGTAGAAAACTCCTAATTTATATTAGTTTCTCAGCTTTCTGCATGGCTTAGCACTAATTAAATCGGTCTTTGATTATTCTCAGGACTCCGAAATTTTCTCTACTTTTACTGGCAGCGCGTGGAAAGTAAAGAACAGCCGTACGTAAAGTAATTGAGTTTGATCTTAATCAAAATACTTATATATATAAAACAAATTAATGAAATGACAATATTTATTAATCTATCTTTTTAATTATGCGCATAAACCATGATTACATCAATATGATCATGGTAATGTTAAACCAATAAAATTAATACGTATTACAAAACTCCGTGACAAGATTAAATTTTTTTAGCAATATGGAAACAGCTGGTACCCCCCCTTTATCAGAAATAAGAGTCGAGGCATCTGAGAGTTTATCATCTTTCTCTGAGAGACCATGTTAATTAAGCTGGTTTAAATGTAGCCTAGGTGTCTCAATTTACATCTGTACTGCTGCAGAAATTTTTTGCTGCCCTGAAGGTACCTATTTGTGGATTCCATCATCTTTATTTATTATAAGTTGTTTGTTTCTTACTGAAAACATCTTGGAACTATTAATTTTATAAATTTTCTTTGTTTGTTTTTGTTTTGTTTAAGGTTCTATAATAAATCTTACGTTGTTAATTTTTATGGAAAACATTAGTCTGAATTTTACCATTCCCAGTCATTAAGATATTTTTGGTATTTGTTTTTAGGTATAAAATTTGAATTTGACTGACTCACAGTTATTCAGACATTTTTACTTGTTTGGATTAAGCCAAAATTGTCAAACAAATTCATCTAAATAAATAAATTAAAAGCCAAAGTAGGTTTTCTCACGAATCTCACCTCTATCTCATCTTAAATACACCTATATAACACATTTATCACACATTTATCTATAAGTTTTACAAAATAATAAATATTTAAATAAATAATTCAGAATATAATTTATTAATTTTACTAATTTAGGATAAAGTAATTAAAATTATAAGCTTTTAAATATTACTGTAATACTAATTTAATGAAAAAAATTTATTTATAAATATTTCAAATATGTCAAATAAAAACACAAGTAAAACAACATCAAATAAGGATATATGTGTAAAAATATTAATTTAAGACATATCAATTTAGATGTTAAAATAAAAACAAGCATATCATTCCGACTTATATATATATTTAAACCTATTTAGATTTATAAAAAACAAAAAACAAATGCCAGCTAAGTCGTAAGTTGTAACCAAAAAAAATAACATGCTAATTTACACTCAAACAATCTTATTTTAACAAAAAAAAAAAAAAAAAAGCAAAAATATATTAGATTTTATNAAAAAAAATAACATGCTAATTTACACTCAAACAATCTTATTTTAACAAAAAAAAAAAAAAAAAAGCAAAAATATATTAGCTTTTATCTTAATTCCAAAGCCTATATAGTTTATTTCACCCCCAATTCTCTAAACTACCTCTATCCAATTCATATTGATAAAAAATTTTCACATAAATTTTTTATATATATACTTTAATGCAATATAATATATATATATGGGTCAGACTATTGGAACTTAATTTTAAACTTAATTTTAGACATTATTTTTATAGCTGTTGATTTGTTACAATCCATGGTGAAAAGGAGAAGTTAAAATTTAGTTACTTTCATACCAACTCAGCAGCTCTTTCCACTATTAGAATCAACGGCTATAAAAATAGTGTCTAAAATTAAGTTTAAAATTAAGTCCCAATAGCCTGAACCTATATATATATATATATTGACAAATTTTTTAACATAAGTTTAGAGACAAAATCGTAGTTATTCCCCCACAAAATCCAATAGTTGAGATTGAAAGTAAAAGAATTATATCTAATGATGCTAACTCATCAAGTATTAGATTTTGTGGATGAATGACTATGATTTTATGTCTAAATATATATAAAAAAAATTATTTCAAAAAATCCATATTTTATATCTATATTATGGAGAGGATCTTTTAACACAAATTTTTAATACAAAATATTGACACAAATTTATAGTAATTGATCTACATAAAATCCAATGATTGTGATGGTTGATGAGTTGATATAATTAACTTTTTGATTTTAAATCTCAACCATTAAATTAAATGAAATCAATGGCTAAAAATTTGTATCAATAATTTGTGTTAAAAATTTATGTCAAAAGATCTATTCTCATACATACCAAAACATTTATGTGAAAAGATCCGTTTCCATATTTGATACAAATTTTTTAACATAAAACTAGATACAAATTTTTCTAACCATTTCTCTATAAAATTCAATTGTCATAAATTTAAATCTAGTCTTAAATTAAAAAAAAAAATTAAGTCTAAATTATCTCATTCCTTTATATTTATATATATATGGGACACTGTATATATATTGTTTAAACCATTGGATTAAGTGAAAAGCAAATATATCACGCAAACTTACATATTCAAACCTATTTAGATTTTAAACACAAATAAAAACACCCTTTTAAGTACCATTTTAAGTATGGCTCAGGCTATTGGGATTTAATTTTAAACTTAATTTTTGACACTATTTTTATAGCAGTTGATTTGTTACAATCTAATGGTAGAAAAAACTATTGAGTTGACATGAAAATAACTACCTTTTAACTTTTCTTTCTCACCTATGGATTGTAGCAAATCAACGGCTATAAAAATAGCGTCTAAAATTAAGTTTAAAATTAAGTCCCAATAGTCTGATCCTTTAAGTATTATGTATTATATATATATGTTTGTGTATATTTACATTTATAAAAATATTTACAAATGATTAACTAATCTGAAATTAAAATCAAATTATTTAAGTATCACTAAAATATAATTACTTTATTCATTCGATAAAGATAAGTTAAATTTAACAATCTGAATAACTGAAGTTTAGTTGAATCCAAACTTTATAACTAAAAATTTAGTTTAATCTAAATTTTAGATAAAAAAACAAACAGTTAAAATTTTGACCAACACTCTTAAAATATTTGAACAAATGAATTCAGTTAAATCTAAAAAACAAACAAATGGTAAATTATATTATCATTACTTTTCCAAACGCACATAGCTTTAATTTAACATTGCTCGTGGAAACAGGATTCATAAATAATTAAGTTCTTGAAATAATGGCCAAAGGCCAATCAATAATAACTTTTATCCAACGAAAGTCGAAATTAAAAATTAAAGAGGATAAGTTTTTTTAGGTTTTTTTTTTTAATGGTTTTCAAAGGTTTTTTAAGTTTCTTTTGAGTGTACTTAGGGTTCTTAGGGTTTTCATGGTTTTTAAGGTACTTAACAGCTTTTATGATTTTTTAGGTTTTTTTAAGTGTTTTTATGGGTTTTTAGAAATTTTTTGGGGTTTTTAATTTCTTTTATCTAATTCCTTATTTTTCTATTTTTTCTATCAGAGTCAGTTGATTCAAGAGTCAAAGATAGAGTCACTCAGATTATTGAGTGACCGTTGCAAAGATACAGATATTCAAGAATATTATAAGAATATTTACAAAAAGATGGATACATCTCTTGTTTGAATATGAAGATATCTGAGAGATTGTAATATGAGAGATCGTGGATTGAGCGATTGAAATACTAACGGATTAAGCAGAATTAACATTAGAACAAAGAGAAAGTTTGGAGATTGAGTTTACCATTCCCAAAAACTTATCTCAAGTCATATATTAAATTATGCATTATTCAATAAATAATTTAGTAATAACACATCACTCAATTCATCATTTAGTTTTGCGATTTAAGATAAATCTTTCAAAAGAATAATATTACTTCATTATTAAATAACGAGCTTGTATAATTCAATTTGGTTGAATTTTAATTAATTCGGATAAGTAAGTTAAATTTTTTTAAAATTTGAAAACTAACTGATAACTATGTTAATTCGGATAAGATTAATTAGTTTCTCTAAAAAGGTTGAGGCCACAAAGATGATGGTCCGTTATTTCCTAATTACTCTCAAATAACAAGTTAACCTTGTCATTCATATATAACATAATCTAAAAATATTATGAATATTTAACCAATGAAATAATAGAATAAATTGGACCATCTAATAATATTATCAAACAATTATTGAATATATCTCAGAGGAGTGTCCAGGATTTTTTTTCATTACTATTATTTTTATCAGTCCATCTAAAACGGAAAAAATCCGAACCAAAAATAGAGAAATTATTAATTTACAATAGCCACTTTATGGTGAAATTTAGTTGTTAAAAGCTAACAAGAATTGAATCACCAGAATTTATTCAGAACACATCATCAACTGAACTGATACCCAGAAGAAGGAAAAAGACGATGCACTCAAAATGGGGTTTCGTCTGAAACAAAATAATTTTCAGAAGATGTAAAACAGAGTGAACCGATTCACAAGTCCTCAGCAGCTACAGGTGGAGCTTCTTCATTGACGGGACTTGACAAAGAAATTCTGGCGACTGAGAGGATTCATGACCACAGGTGGCCCTGCAGTTCGAGGCCATCTCTGAAGTTTCTTGCAAGTTTCTTCCGCCCATGCTTTGTCAGTAACAGTATGTGGGGTGGTACCTGAATTATCATATTAATGACAACTGTTATCCAAAAAAAAGTGAAGCTTCGAAAGATAATCGTAACTTGCCTCCAAATATCTTTTTGTCAGAAACGAGTTGGTCAATCAGATAACAGATCGTAGTTGTTCCCAGAACACTAGCAATTATATACTTGGCTGTCATGCTCAAACTGCAAAACACAAGAACACAACACAATGTCACGAGAATCCACATAAAAAAAGATCATCTAATTGTACCATGAGAAACATCATACCTGAATTATTTCTCAATCGATCAGTAGGCAATTACTAGTTACTAAGTTGAAGCAATAATGAAGATTGTTTTTTTGCTGTAATCTTCTGGGTAAGAAACCAACCTAGCAGGAGAAGAAAATTTAAGAAATTGAAACCTTAACTACTTAACGAAAGAAGAGGAGAGTTAAATGCTAATCTTCCACGATTTGAGATTTGTTTTGCTGAGTTGACTAACAGAAAAATTAAACTGATTTTGGATCACTCACCCACGATTTATGAGCTTTATCTTCTATTTATACCTACATATATGAGTTTCCTTAAAATTAAAATAAATGCTTGACAATCAACATTAATTTGTATGAAAGGATTAATAATACGACAATCTTATCTCCTACTATAGAGAAACTTTTTTATTACTTGGAAACATTTTGGAAATAAATAAATAATATTATGATATTTTTAATTGGTGTTGATTCGACTTTCTTAGGGGTTGTATATGAAGTCTTGGAATCAAATCTAGCTCGCGACTTACCACGTCATTCATTGTTACGTTTTGGTACAATTTTTTTTTTTTTTTAAAGATTTCTAGAGCTATATATTAATTATAATGATTCTGCCTGTTGCAGAAAAATAAAATTGTCATACTAAAAAAAAATGAGAAACAAATTTGTAAAGAAAACTTGAAACATCATTGAAAAAATAGGTTATATACATATATAACCAAGTATTGGAGCATTGGTAGAGCTCGGAGGTATTCTCTTCTTTAGTGGCCTTGGCATCTCCAAGGTACGTAGCACATCTTACAAAATAATGCTCAATACATGAAAACAACCACCGATAAATATAATAAACTAGGTAAAACATTGATATTTAAAGAGATATTCCTTAACATTGACATCCTACATTTATGTTTTGTGTAATTTTTTTTTTTTTTTTCTGTTTTCTTCAATGCTGGAACGTCTGATTGATAAATTAACCTGTTTATTAGGAAATATGGAATTCTTTATATTACAACTAAAGCACGTTAATATTCAGAATTTCTTGAAATTCATGTAGTGGCTCAAGATACATACAAACTTTTGGAATTATTTACGAAATCTTAATGTGTTTAGGATTACTAATTAGGAGATTAAATGATAATTAATCAGTTGATATATTGCATAATTTTCTGTCAAACCCAATAACCTATCTATCAATGAATCTGTAATGTCCTGTGTTACAGAGTGAATAAACCAAAGCAAGGAGTGGAAAATCATATAATCAATGATGAATCTGTAATGTCTTGTGTTATCTAGAAAGAACTGGAAAATCAAATACCGATAGGGAGAACTGACATGCAGGGAGGGATATGCTTTATCCTGGTCTATCAGTTCACTTCTTAACTCTTTTAACTTTTCAAAATTTCGTTGATTACAAAATTAACATCTTCATAAAATGAGTCCTTGACCGATAAAGATAATAATTTGCCCCAATAAATATGGCAGCAGAAGTAGCAAATCATGACATAATTGCATTTGCAAAGCTCAAGATTGAGGAAATTAACGCTGGCAAACCACTAAAAACATTTCACTTCTTGTGGGATCTCTAGAATAATTTGATGCTGAAATTACCGCCAAGAAAGATGAATGAACGGTCTTTAAACAGTTTCACCCGAAAAGCACAACAGTACAGCAACAGCGACAAACTGCATACATGAACACTAGCAACACAATAAGCAAAGTCAGCAATACAGCTACAAGAAACAATAGCATGAGGAACTCGAGCAAATATTATTATTTTGCACAGTAAGAAAAATCAGCCCCAGATCTTCCCAACAATTCAAACAAAGCTTCTATCCAAGCAAACCCATAATAAAATATTATGATTATAAATTGAACTTTACCAAGACAATAGGATAAACACGACTGAAGAAAACAAAAGATAGGAGTAACAAACATACCAAGCAATCAACCACATCAGCAGTTGTAAATACTCAATCTTCCTCCATAGGTACATCTGGAATATCAAACCTATCTTCCTCAATAGCTTTATTGACCACAGAAACAGGACAAGGTATGAAAAGTCAAGGAATCCACTCGTTGAATATTACTGAAAAAGTAGATTTTTCCATGATGAAAATTTGATAACATTGATTAGTGATGTCAAACCCAGTCATAAGAAAGCATCCAACCATCAGCTAATTCTCTCTATCTTGATCAACAAATGAAATTTATTTTACCAAATTCTATAATGATCAAACAAAGAAAACATATCTTAATTATAAGGATATAGATCTAAAACAACATCAACCGCTGAAGGCTGTCTTAGATCATCAGTATATATGATTTATAAGCCAAAAAAATTTAAGGATCCTACAAGATGCCAAACTTCTTACCCTATCATGTGGACTCAAGGCAAGGATAATTCTAGCTTCCAGTAATAATACAGTATTGCTTTAAAAAAGAATCTATATATAAAGTTCTTATAGAAGGGAAACCTTAAAACTTCTTTATATATATATTTTGCTAAGTAACAAGAAAATTATAGTAATGAAAAAGGAACAAATGACAGAAAAGTCAAGAAAAAAGACATGTTGTCCTAAGCAATAAAAAAGACAAACAATTACACAAAAAGTATACCTCTTCTCCCATCATCTAAATCAAAACTAGTGCTAAACACTACAATGAGAAAACGACCCAAATTAGGTTATCAAAGTTTCCCAACTTTGTTGAATAAAGAAGAAAGAGACTTCCAAGAACTTAGCAGAAATAGATGCCCAAAGGCAAACCTTAAAACTTTAAATTCAAAAATTTAGCACAATCTTGCAACTTGAAAAGTGACCAAACCTTACACACTAAATCCTTTTGTCCTCTCTAAAAATTATTTTAGGAGAGGAGAGAAAAGATGTAAACTACAACATAATAAAACACACACACACACACACACACACACACACACACANATATATATTCAATATAATCTAAAATGTTAGAAATGAAATAATTAAGTCAAAAAAGTTCCAACTGAATTTTGATTTCTTCTACATATTCTGAATTAGATAGGAATAGTGGCGAAGTAGAAAGACTTTATCAATTCCTTATGAGATCTGATGTCCCAAACCATAAATTAAAAAAAAAAGAAAAAAAAAAAAGAGATGCCTGGTGTAATTAGTGCAAAAAAGATTTTGAAAGTCCTGACCACTTATTTCTACATTGTCCCTGGTTAATTGTATTCTGGAATAAGTTTGTAAGGGCTTTAACCTCTCTAGGGAAGCACCTTTTCTCCTTTTTCTTGCCTTTCTTAGAAAGGCATTGTACTGTTGTGAGGCACTACAAAGGCTCTTTAGTCATGGACATGCAAACCTTACAATCATCTGGATTCTATGGCTGAAAATAGCAGAATTGTCAAAAATTCAGGTGGGGGAAGAAGATTTGGACATTGTGGGGCAAGCTCAAGTTTTGAGATTTTCTATGGACATCTATTCTAGCGATGCTTGACGAAGTCCTCGTATTTTTTATTCAACACAATTGGGAAGTTGCAAAATCTAGTTATGGAATTTATCTGCTGAATTTTGTATAGGGGCTATTCTTGTTTATATGTTAAGCTAAGCCATACTTTTAGCACTAGATTTAAAGTTGATGCTCACAACAGATCGTCCTTTTCTGGACTTCTTCACCATCCCTTCCTATTATCATTTTTATTAATATATTTTTCATGTTTTCTAGCACAAAGAGAAGGAGAGAGAGAGAGAGAGATGCTTGGTAAACTTTAAATGAAAACCAACAAACATACAGGAGAAACGTGTCAGAAATGTAATATTTCCCAGAGAAAAGGATATATATTAACATAGGATCATCCTCCTTCTCACCACGATTGCGGCTACTATCAAGCTCCCTAATAATTTCTGGAGTAACCTAAAATGACACAGGAAGCTTAATTATATACTGCACAGTTATATAGGATAAATCAAACTATTTTTCAAGATCAGACAATCACATGTTATAGACAATGCTCTTACTAATTTATGTTTTTGCTTTTTAAGTAGAATTCTAAGGTCATCTTTATCTTCCTTCTGCAGTTCATTCTTGTACCTGCAAAAAAACATTTCAACAGCAACTAATTCAGGGAAAAGCCCAAGTGCCAATCATTTTCATAGAAGAACTAGACAATTTAAATAACATAAATAGCTTAGCATACTATAGAAAAATCTTACGGGAAGAGACATTTTAGTCATACTAAACAGCAGATACACCAGTCAATACATAGCCTGATATTCATTTCATTATGTAACTAAGATATCAATAAAAATGTTAAATTGCTGAAAGATCTATATAAATCTGCAATATTCACAGACTCATTTACCCAATGACTTTAGAATCCTGAGAATTAAGCAATAATCGTTGCTGATTTGGCCACAAAGTGGCAATGATGGAAGTGGCAAATTAACCAGCAAGAAATGCAACGTAGTTATAACTTCATCAAATACAACTATCTACAGAAATTTCCAAAATACTAGGGATGACAATTCTGGGGACTGTCAGTCCCAGCCCTGGAAGCGATTAGAAGCCTCTGCCCTTGGCCCCTTGGTTTTGTGGAGGCCAGGGATTCCCCACTTCGAATTTTGAAAACGTCACGCAGGTAAATATCTATGTTTCTCCAGACTTCTCATGAGTTCCAACAGCTAAAGTCTCTAAATGTTCCGACAATACCAAGAAGTTGGGTTTGATGTCCAAGGAAAAAAAAAACAGAGTGAACAAAAAAAACGAAAGAAAACCGGACAAGACATTGACAATGATTTGGTCTGGCAACTGGTGTCCTTCATCATGTGATGGGTGTTAGGGTTTTTATCATTCTACATTCCCAAATGTTTTTCTTTTTTTCTTTTTTTCTTGTTTTCTCTCATCTTTTGATAGATTGTTATTTATATTATTTCATGTGAAAGTTTATCAACTAGGAGCAGCAACTCAGTGCCTTTGCAAGCTAACGCTAATTCACTTACCTGATTCAAATCAACTTAAAACTTTTAAATAAAAGATACATAATGTGAGGTCAGGTGCAAACGCTAAGTGGGGAGGCAAACCTGTCCCCACAGTCGGCCCTAGGAGCTAATTATATCCGCTGGGCAATCCTTAGTATATCTATCTCAACATCCATAAATTCTTTCCTATAGCCCAACATCTGTGAATATATTAAAAACTTAAAAAACAAACAAATGACAGCAGCCAAAACAAAAATCTTATTGTTGTTATCAATAAGAAAACAATAAAGCGAAACAAGAACTTAGTTAAAAAAAAAAAAAAAACTAACCTCTGCAAAAACGCAAGAAGCGACTGGTGCCATATTACAGGCATTACTCTTGTATCCTCAAAAAATCTCATGAAATGGGCAACAACAGCATCAACCACACGATATGGCAAACTATATTTCTTCTCCAAAAGAAGTTTTATAAAGTAACTGCAATAAATTACCAAGGCAACATTATCAAACAATTATTAAATCAAAAGCTTGCATGTTGGTGTACATGTATGCATGATGCAAAATTATAGTTATGTGGAGATTGTCACACTAGTAAACTTATCAGGCCTGTGCATCCTTATTAGAGCTATCTCCTATGTTGAACCTTCAATTTTGGCTTCAATAGCCACTTCGGCATATAAGGTCTCTCCTCTACTATTTGAGACACTGCTAGGCATACATAGATGCCAATGTACATATTACTACTTTCACAAAATAGCAAACTAGTCAATATTACAATTATAATGGGAAACGTCATTGCCATCTCAAGTATTCCCTTGTTACCGAGTTTTTAAAACTGGTGCTATGTCCATACACCTACAAAGTTACCCTACGTCCTCAATCACTTAAGCATCCAACCCATTAAGCACACTATGCAAATGTTCCCTGAAGTTCTAATATTCTAAGTTAACATTTTCACACACAAAGGCAAATCACACAGTCACTGCCACAGTAGAAACAAATGCATTCAAAATGCACAGTTGGGAGAAGCCCTCTTTTTACTGATAATATAGATCTTGATACCTTGTAGTGCCACAATAGTCCATTTCTGCAAGCTTCAGTAATGCAACACTGCAATCAGAAACAATAATTTGAGTAAGATATCTTCTATATAAATTAGAAATATAAAATTGCAAAGATGATTGTTCTGATCCTTCAGTTTAGAGGCTATCCTTGCATAAAACTTTGTGTCTTATGATTTAGAAAAATTGTACACTGAACATAGACTTGAACGCAAAACCATTGGACAATTTGACTCAGCTATCAAGTTATCAATAAACCCAAAATCTTAGATTTACGGGTATGAGTCTAAAAATAGTATTTAAGCTATTAACAACTAGACTTGGCATAATCAAAATCCACCAAACTATATTTTCCCAACAGCTGTTCCAAACTTTTATTTGACAGCTAACAAAGATATACATTTTATTTCCTTGATAAAAGAAAATAGATTATCATTAGAAGTAGGAAGAAGATACAAAAGGTGGATTAGAAGTACACAAAGACATCAAAAACTATCCACACCAAAAAAAAGAAAAAAATATATCTATACAAAAAGTATACCCCAGAATAAAAAACCCAAGCCTAAAAACCACCAAAAAAGAAAAAAAGATGAAGGGCTAGAAATCCAAACAAGATATCAACCAAGAACCCCTTCCCAGTTCAAATTAATGATAACAATAAGTATTCTATTATGTATACTAGATTATAACTAAGAATAGAATATGTTAATAAATTTAGGTTTAAAATAGATTAGTGACTCCCAAACAAACAAAACCTAGAACATGGAAATTCCCTTAACAAAAACATACCACAATATCCCACTGCTACAAAACAAATTTTAAACACAATCAATAACAAAATCTTTATACTGAATCCTGCAAAAATGAAAAGACTGCATACTGATTCAGAAAGTCTTATTTTGGGGAACCGTCAGTAGGTTGTCTGTCAATTTTTTTTTTTTTTTAAATAAGAAACTATATTTTGTATTAGAGAAAATACTGTACAAAGGAGGTCAAGCAGCCCAAAGTAGATTGTCTGTCATTCACCAAAGTGCTTCGCAGGAAGCAATGTCCATGACATAACTTTAGATCATACCTTAAGTTACAAAGTCTTCCTAGCATCCACTATATTTAAGTTTTACGTGTATGCCTAAACCTTTGTTGAACTCAAGAAAACAGAGCATACCTTGAATGAAGCATGGGAATGGAAACTTTTTCAATTATGCTTCCAACAATGACAGCTTCCCTGAGGTTGCACGTTCCCGACTGAACATCAAGTAAAATGATGAGAAACATTAAGAGTATACCTTATGACTTGCAAATAAAACTAACTGAGTTAGATCTGATCTCTAAAAGTGGTAGATTAACCATATATACAAAAGGAAAAACAAAAATAACTAAATCCCAACAAGATATGTAATGCATGTATGCGCTTTTGTGCCTGTTTGCATGCATGTGTAGGAATCCATAAGTTATGTGTCTGCATACAAGTAGACTGGACCCAAGATGACATACTGGAAGATGTATTACCTTGCACAACGGGAACAATATACCCTTGTTGAATGCAGCAGGCTTATACAGAGATTTTTTTAAAGCCTGATATAGAGCGAAATGGAGCTTCTTATTCTTCCGGATATCATCTCTGATACGAGGAAGCAAGACAAGCTTGTAAAAACGTTCGGCCTTCTTCGCACTCAGGTTGGAAGCAAATATCCGTGTTGCTTGAAACATTGCATTAGGTGTCCACTTTTCAGGTTCAGTAAGGTACAACACGTCCTCCCACATTTGCATTGAAGGGATGTGTTTAAACGCTTTGGGCATTTTTCCCGCTGTGTATTTAGCAAGAAATTCACCAACCCTGCACATTTTGATGATACAACCTTTACCCAACCTTTTCTTTCATATTGGAAAAACTAATTTTTTATTAACATATCCTCTCACAAATTTCACAGAAACGAAATAGAAACCACTTTTTGAGAAAAAGAAACTCAAAAGGTGAACAATTCTAAAGATATATACAGCGGCGAATTTCTATAAAGAAGTAATTCAGATAAACTTAAACACATATTGTATAAACAAGATAGCCAATTACCCTTTATATAAGTTTATGAAGGATTCATCCAACTTTGGCAAAGGACGAGTTTCTGCAAATTTAAAAACAAACAGATAACTTAAGAAGCTCAGAAATAACAAGAGAAAAAGATGCACCAATCTGAACCATAGATGATAAAGAACCATCGACCTGAAGAAAGGTTTGCATCATTTTCTTTTATTTTCTTGATGATGAGGTCTGCAAGTGTAAGTTGTGGAGCAGCATCTTTTGATAAAAATGCCTCCAGTAATCTCTCATCATCCTCATCAATCTCTTCCTGCTTAGATAATAAAAAAAGGAAAATTAACCCATTAATTTACCGCAAAGAAACTTATAGCATATGATGGCAACACTGCTCAAACATACAGAACAAAGACCTCATAATTTGTTATTACTAACATATAAAAACTATCTTTATATAGAACACTGATTTGATTTATATACTATTTGATAAGAAACAGAAAAGACATATATTATTCAAAAAAGGGATTCACAAAGCAGTGAACAAGCTGTCCATAATAACTCTACACCTGGGTAGTACGGGACAGCTGAATGGGACACTGGGATTTTTTCTACAATACAGCAGAGAAACATCAAACTATTAATACTATGTAGTATCATTCTACAACACTACCAGGTATGGATACCAATATTAGACTTGTAATAACCTATTACAAGTTTATGTTCCGTCATCCTATGTCATTTTCCATTATCAATGCCTTCACTATAGTAAATTTCCCAGAAATTTTGACATACAGTCTAAGAAAATATTAACAATTACAGTACGGGCAGAAAAGCACTGACCTCAGAGTTGCCAAATTGACTTTGGGTCTCAGAAAAACCATTAAAATCATCAATGTCTTCTTCTTCTTCTTCCAGTACTTGACGACGCTTACTCTGCTCTTGTTCAGCAAAAACAAAGGCGCTCTTTTTAGGCTCTTCCTCCTCTTCAAGAATCTCCTTCTGCTGAATCAACGCTTCCTTCAAAATTTTCGAACTCATCCCCGATGAAATCATCTGCGCAACACCGAAATCAAATACACAGAAACACAAAATAATAATAAATAATAAAGAAAAAACGAATGAATGTATTCTATTCAAAGGAATACCTTATCTTGTTTCTGGTGATGTTTCGAAGCTTTGGATCGTTTCTTCGAAGAAGCCACGGAGGTGCCATCCTCGGCCGGAAGGAAAGGCTCCGGATTCTGTATTCTATTTCGCTTCTTCGCCATTCCAAGGACTTCTCGGAACGACTACACAAGTTTATGCTACCAATAAAATTTACAATACAGATTTGAAAAATAAAACAGAGAAATTGAGGGAAGTAGAACTGACGAATAGGATATATCAATCTTAGAACAGCTTCAGCGAAGAAAACGGAGTCCCAAGTCTCAGTGCCGTTTGGCCTTGCAAGGTCTAGCTTCAGGCTGCGCGCGGGCAAGGCTGTTGGCGGCTATGAATATGAAGGATTGAAAATAAGAGGGGGAGAAAAATAAAAAAGTGAAAGAAAAGGGAAAAATAAGAGAAAAAAATGAAATTATATATATATAATATATTTTAGATGAAAACTTTAACCTTAACCGTTTATTTGCATATTTTTCGTTAAAGTTTATTTTACCGCCATCACCTATCCACGGTTCGTAGTTATGGATGGACACCCGACGGGTCGGGACTAACCTGACCAATGACCCGATCTCGACGGGTGGGGACAAATCAGTCAGGAGTCAGGTTTTTTGGGCTGGACCCGAAGGATCGGGTTCGGATGTATAGTTGATTTCTTGGGTCAGAACCCTCTTTTATTCAATATATTAGAGAGGCTTGGTTGCGAACAGAAATTCAAACAATCCAGGAACAGAATACAACAACATAATCACCACCACCAGAATAGCAAAAGATAAACCAAAGAAAATGTCTTCAGACCAATCGAAAGTCTTCAGAAACAACACAACCTAGCACAGTGGCTTTCGTCGTCGTCGATCGACAAGTAGTCAGTCACCACAGCTACTATCCTTCACTTCTTATCTATGATCTATCCTCCTTACTGTAATCTGTCTTTAATCATATCCATCATCAACAACTCACAACCATAACAAACAACAACAATCGCCAGCACCCGTGTCCACCACAATCCATTTAATTGACCAACATCAAGAAATAGAGTTAAGGGCTGTGAGGAAGTGGTTTTGAGAGTAGAAAGAGGAAGAGAGGGATCAATAGAATTAAGAGAATAAATAAATAAATGTGAAAGAGGAGGAGCAGAAGGTTAAAAAAGGTTAAATAAGTGTTAAAATCCTTTTTTATGTTGGTCCATCGTAAGTTAACATTTACTTGCCTGGTTCCACCGGTTGCTGCGATGGACGGCGAGGGCAATGTTAGCGAACCGACATTTATGATAACGATTTCGGCGGAATTATCAGG
>JANLJB010030108.1:2183-16465 GCA_026212285.1 Bursera cuneata | reverse complement strand
TATATATATATATATATATATATATATATATATATTAGTGCGACATTTTGGTGACAGAGCTCATCGACCATATTTTCTATATATCCTCTTTGAATGATAGGTTAGTTTTGGTACAAATATCTCTTGATGGAAGACTGCACATGGAGGAATGTAAGATCTAAGATGCCTGCCTAGATGTTTTTTCTAGTTTCATTTTTGTATTTGGGGCTAGGCTCCATTTTGAGGACACAAATAGTTTTACCTTCTTTAAGGGATATTCCCTTGAAAGCTATATTTGTCCAAAAAACCAACGAGGCAACCAAATGATTCCATATGATCCGGTGACCATATAAACTAGAATATCAATACTTATAATATTCACTTAGAATTTTGACCTGACATAAGTACCCAAAAACTTTAGAAACCAGAGAGGAAATGTAATACTGTTTCTCCGGTTTCCATATCAAACCAAAATTTGGAATCCGAGGATCGTTTTGTTTTTTTTTTGTTTTTTGTTTTTAAATGAAAATAAAGTGGGGAATTGTAACAAACACCTATAAACAAAGATATGGATAAGCAGAGACTCGACTGTTAACACCAACAAGTAGCTCCAAACAAGGAAACACAAAATACAGAAAATAGTGAACTTTTTGGAAAAAAAAAAAAATAATCAGTAAACTTAGGTTCTGATCTGAAGCAAAATTTTCAATTCATCATGGACTTTATTTTGTCTGTATACGTGTGTATAAATCCAAATAGGTTCAATTTTGGATGGTTCAATCAATAGCTATAATTCAAGTAAAAATTATTAGGATGCATTATTTTTTTACATCCGTAGTGTGCCAGTAACAGATCCCTTGAACCACATTTATATTTCTACTGAAGGCTTCCACCAGTTGGGTTTGTTTGATCTAAATTTATCAAGGACTAAGTTAAAATTAAATAAAAATGAATTAAGAAGATAAAAAAGAACAAAGAATTGAGAATCTGCTTACAGTTAGAATTGATTACAGCTTTGTACTCTATTTGGCATATTTACAAGTTGAAAAGAAAGTAAAGAATGTGCATTTAGTGCAATTGTTAGCATTTGAGCGTTTTTTCTTTCTGTAGAAAATTTTGTATTGATTAATTCTGGAACTTTAGAACTAACACACCACTGGATTAATAAAATCATAAAAACACAAGTTGACCATTGAAAAATGATGGATGCCAACCTTGAAATTGCTTTTCTATGCTGTCATCACCAACTACTCCCATACGAGACATGAGAGAATGTTAAAGCCCTTTCTTGTTTCGCCAAATCCTCTAGAGTTGACTGTTTGATAGGAGTTTTATAAGTTAATTGAATACGGATCAGAGATTAAACTGACCTGCAATCTAATGTAGGTTGCGAAAAAGGGAAGAGAATGGCTTGGACGAAAGAATACTTGGATATAGTGTTGGTCCCGAGTGGGTTACTGATCATGTTCGGTTACCATCTCTACCTTCTCTTTAGATGCCTAAGATTTCCCGAGACCACAGCTATTGGCTATGAGAACCACAACAGGAAAGCTTGGGTTGAAAGAATGTTGCAGGTTAGATATTCCATCCCTTCCATAAAGTATATGGACATTTAGCTTAATCATCTATGCATTCACAAAGTGTTTGTTGCAGATTGAGGCAAAGGACAGAAGCTTAGCATTAGGAGTGATCAATGGTACAATTTCAGCATCAACTTTCCTGGCTTCAACATCGCTGGCTCTGAGCTCTCTGATAGGAACATTGATTGGCAGCTCTTCACATACCATCTTCACAAGTATTCTTATCTACGGCAACACGAGCTCATCCATTGTATCTATCAAATATATCAGCATCCTTATCTGCTTCCTGGTGGCTTATGGTTCTTTTCTTCAATGTGTAAGGTGCTTTGTCAATGCTATTTACCTCATCAGCATGCCAAACACAGATATTCCTGTTAAGTTTGTGCAGAAGGCAGTAATAAAAGGAAGCATTTTCTGGTCAGTTGGACTGCGAGCAATCTACTTTGCCACTATTTTGCTGTTGTGGATTTTTGGTCCAATACCGATGTTTGCTGCTTCAGTTATTATGGTCATTGTTCTGCATCTTCTTGACTCAAATTCGAGCCCATTGCATAAGTTTGAACCGGCAAAGAGTAATAAGCTGTTCACAAAGATTGGTGAGGAAATAACTGCAGTTGCGAGAATCATCGAACACCATGAATCTCCAATAAGTTCAAAAGCAACAAGCTAGGCATGTGCAAAGAACATGTAAAAATAGCCAGTTTCTAGCAAAGGATTAAAATTCAAATGCATTCACCAATACTCTATTCAGATTCCTCTGTGAAGGTTTGCCAGGTCCTGTAAAGCTAATTTTGCAGTCTTTAAGTTCTGATTTTTGACAAACTGCACAACCATATTTAGAAAACACGAAGAAACTAGCACCAAAGCAATGAAATAATAACAGGAGAGTGCAATTCTTCTGC
Source organism: Bursera cuneata (assembly GCA_026212285.1). Classification (NCBI taxonomy): domain Eukaryota; kingdom Viridiplantae; phylum Streptophyta; class Magnoliopsida; order Sapindales; family Burseraceae; genus Bursera; species Bursera cuneata. Next base: position 14,004 of record JANLJB010030108.1, on the reverse strand, counting down.
TCCTTCTTCTAATTATTTATTTTTATTTTTACTTTTATTATCATTAATTTCTTTTCAGTTAAAGAAGTTATAGTTACAATCTATACAATTATCTGCAGGCCATAGTAAATGCAACAAACCAAGCTGTTTTCTACAATTATAAGCTAAAAATTGCATAGAGGGGGAGCAGTGAGATCAATATAGAAAGTTCATATGCGAGAGCACAAATTAGAACTAAAAAAAGTGATTTCATTCATTTTTCCTTTGTACAAATGAGTTACAGAAAAACGAGTCTCCCTCATTAATTTTGGTTTCCAATTCCCTTACTGTGTGTTATCTGAACTTTGATCCTCCTTGCTGCTATTTAACTCAGTGCTACCTGCGGGACTCTCAGCTGTTGAATTCAGTTTGCCTGATTGCTCTTCCCTTTCATTCTCTGTACCTTTGCTGCTAGAATCTTCCATGAAGGAATTAAAGGCAAGTTGGCCACCATAAAGGAACAAACCTATGGAGTTGATGCCAAAAACAAATGTTGCAAGGTAGCACAATCCATTCACAATTGTCCTAAAATTATGAAGTAGGGATTACTACTAGTATGAAGATAGACGAATCATAATTTTGTAAAACGAATTTAGATTTAGGTGTGCTGGAGGAAGTAGACTAGTACAGACAGGTACCTTACAGTTATTGTTATCTGACGAACCTGAAAAGCACCAATATAAACTTAGAATGAGAAATTAATGAAAGGTAATGACTACATGAAAGAATTCTGATCATGTAGCAAGCTCAAACACGAAAGCCATAAAACAATCTGAAAATTGACAGTTGGTAGCACTGCATTCAATTAGCTGGAAGTAGAGTATTCAAATAAACATTTCAAGAAATTATTATCCTAAAAAGTATACCTTCAACTGAGATAATTAAACAGAATCATTTCTAAAACCTAGTTACCAAAAGCATGAGAAAATAAAAAGGCCAATGCGGAAGAAAGCATTCTACAAAAATTATCAGAAAAGGAAATTGGAGAACAAACCGAGAAACTATCTGAAACAGTCTGGCGATTGAGAGCTGCCTCAATAGTAGTGGTGAACTTATAAAGAATAAGAGCGATCACACCAGCAGTTATTCCACCCAAAATTGCCTGAACAGGTGAAGGAGGGGACTTGGCTTCAACTGAAGCTGAACCCAATTTTTTCAAGTTATCTAATGCCTCCTCCTTGAATGATTTCTTTACCCCTGAAGACCTGAATTTCTAGATCAAAGAAAACCCATTTGATCAACATAAGCAAGTGAAAAAAGGAGCAATTGACCTTATTATAACCAATTTGAATCAAGATATGATAGAACAGGAACATGTAACATTTAATTGTAATACAAGAAGACAATAAATATTGTTTCTGAAATTCCAAATTACAGTATAATAACATTTTCTTTTTCAAGAAAAAAGTTCAAACCACCAATTATTTGTTACTAAACTATAATACAAGAACACATAAAAATGTAAAATTTGAAAAAAGGGACAATAGTGAAGAGTTTTTTACAAGGAGAAAACAGAAAAGTATTGCTACTTGACGAGCCTATCAAATAAGTATAACAAAACAAACTTTCTCGCTCTATATTGAATTATAATAACACAAAATAACCATAATTGAAAATAGAAATCAATTAATCAACTATTTTGAAAAATCATAATAACACAAGGCCACAAAATTCCATTGTTCATAGCAATATAAGCAAAATTGGGGTCCAAGACTCAAGAGTGTGAACTAAAAAAGTTTTATAGCTCCCAGTAAGCCAAACAATCACATAGTAAATAGCAACATAGATGGTCAAAGCAACTGAGACAGGAAAAACTAAACTAAGCAAAGTTGATGAGAAGGTACCAGTTCTTTAGCACGCTTCGCTCGGCGTCTAATAGAGCGAAAGAGGAAGACAGAGATGGCACCGGTGAGGAGAACACTGGTTGCCACCTGGAGAGGAGTAGGGTCATCTGTGGTTGCAAATATGGATTGTGTAAGCTCCACAGGACCCTCTTCTGGGGTTGTGAAAGGAGTGGTTGTGGTTGGTTCTTGGAGCTGCGCAAAGGTGAGCCATGATGGGTGGAAATGGGGTCTGGGTTTGGGCAGGGGTGAGAGAAAAATGGTGGTTTTGTGGAGAAAGTTTGGATTTTGAGAATGGCGTGATAAAGCGAATGGGAAGGAAGAAGAGAGGAGATAGAGAGGCTGAGTTTGCAACATGTTTTGCGCAGTTCAAGATTTTTCGTTTCTTTTAGATTGATGTTTTATTTATTGTTTAGTTTGGTTTGGGAGTGAAAGCCATTGGATGGGTTGAGATTTTGGTGGGGTTTTGGGAAAATATCTTCCTTCCGTGTTTGAAGTTCTGGATAAAGCATTAAATTGGTAGCATTATCAAGTTTTGAAACAAACTTTCATTCAATAACCAGAAAAAAAATTATATAAAGCATTGATAATAAGTCATATGTCTAATCTATTTTTAAATAATTCTTTTAATTTAATTAACTAATTAATTTTTAAATAATTAGGAAAAAAGATGTTTAGGTAATATTTCTATATAAAGGGTTATTGATTATTGAGATGGTGGGAGAAAGTTTAAGAGGATTAAAACAAAATCCTTAATTTAGAGAACATTTAACGGAAAAAAAAATTCTGTTTCATTCTTATTATTCTTTCTTCTGTACAAATCTAATGTTCTGATTGGTTGATGTGAAAATCCTTTTTCACCTTATTTTGTACTTTGTAGGTTCCTGTAAGTACCTAGTTTTTTATTAGAAAAAAGATGATCTAATCCGGTTGTATTTTATACTGATTATTGTTAATTTTGTAGTTTAATTTGCTATGGATTGAAAGGTAGCATATACTGCTATGGTGAGTATTAAGTAAAGAGCTGAATCTTCTTTGCTATATCCCCATATTGAATTCTGCCACACATACCACAAGAAATGATGAAATGCGAAATTACAGTGGAGCGGCAGCTCATTAATTTTATTTTTGGGGACTATAAGAAGCTTTTTAGCTGAAATATAGCTTTAACAGCAACTATAGTTTATTGATCATCAAAAGTCTCCAGAGTGGTCTTTGTTATTTGCAGAGACAAATACATGAAGAGAGTGCCGTAGCAGGCTAGCTCCCAGAAAAATCTATTTATTCTGATATTGCTAGTTTATTTTACAATATAGTACGAGTTATTCAATTCAGATTTGCAAACAAAATCAAAGACATATTAGTACCCAGCACATTTCATATGCATAAAGTGACAAAGAATAAAGTTTGAAGAAATATTCAAAGACTCAGACGGGGATTTATATCCCTAACAATGGCTTATTGATTTCTTTAATCCTTTTAGCATTCCTGAAAATCCTGCCCTTTTTTTTGGTGTTCGTTTGGGACAGTACCTTTCCAAGTTAAGATAGAAGAAAGATTTCCAGGAATTGCAAAAGAACTAATAATGCATTAGCAGAGAGGACAAGCCCCCCTTGGTTCATTATAAAGTCAAAATTAATGGTGATCAACATGTATGGTTGTTACTTTATTAGCATTCTTGCACTCGCACGTTGGATGCCACAGCTCTAGCCCAGAACTTGATTTGTGTTTTCATGTCTTTTGCAGAATCCCTGCCAGCCCAATTTGGAACTGGGGGTACTGCTGGTGCACAGCTTTGCACAACCCATGCCTCAGACAAATAAGGCCTCCTCATCTTGTTGTCTTGGTTCAACTCTTCTGGGTTCTTTTCTTGCAAACCGGGAAGTATGTTGACCACACTTGGGCTTAAGTCATCTTTGTCAAATGTGAATCCTAAGTCCTTGAAACCTTGTACTTCCTCAGATTCAAGATCGCTCAGGGTCTTTCTGATCTTCCCTTGATTGAGGCCATATCGGCGGTTCATTTCCTTGATGCCATTTGCATTATCCGCCTCGGAGCTCCTTGGTGGTCGGTACCTTGGAATGCTATAGCTTTGTGCCATTCCCTGCAAATAAATTGTATGCAACATTAGATGTTTCTAAAGAATTAGGATAATATTTAGCATATCATACTCAACTCGATTAAGAGTAGGCAGGAGGCTAATGCAAGCAGAAATTAGAAAGTGTTTGTACTCAGATTTGCAAGCTCTATACTTGAGTGTCAATTTGCAATGTTTAGGCTCATCAAACAAGAATGGATCTTTACTATTACAAGTGACAAACTAACTGTCTACAAATAGACCCTTTAGCTACAATGAGCTGAGGATTTGGAGAATTAGTACCTTTGAAGTATGCCGAGAGTGAAAGATGCCTGAAGAGTTAGCAAAAGCCTGCTGAATCAATATGCTCATTCGAGCATCACTCTCTTTGTCCTGGTCGATATCTTGTCTCCCTATACCTGGTGGTAGAGAAGGGGTTCTTAGCAAACTCCTGCGTGATGATTGTCCACTCAATTTGTTCCTGGTTGCAGTACTTCCCTTCTCTTGAGTGTAACCTTCTTTCTTCCCAGCACAACTTGGTTTTGGTGCTTGAAGCGACGATTGCCTAATCAATTTGCTTCCTCCATTATTCATATTGGTTTCTTTCTCTTGAACATTCTCTTCTTTCCTCCCTAGACAAGGTGGCAAAGATGGAGCACGAATCAACTTATTAGGATGAACAACACCCTGCTGCGGCTGGTCTCCGGAGACTGATGAGAGCTCCTTTGTTGATGAATTGGTACTACTGGATGCATTATCTGATGGACTCTTTACCAACATCTCTTGGCTAAATTTTGAGGAAGTACAAGGATCAGAATTACACCTTAGCATTCTTGTGCTCGTTTTCTTGAACAAATTGTCAAAGAACCAACACTCTTCTAAGAGATCAACAGCTTCAACCTCTTCCTTATTACTACTAGGAGATGACTCAATAGGATCCATAGCTAGCTTTTTACATTCAAACAAACCTGTGTCTAATCTTAACAAAAGTAAAAGATCTGACATGAATGTAGATGTAGTCGGCTAGATTCATGTATTTTTCTAATATTTTGATTAATAAAAGATGCAGATGGGGTTGGGCTGGCTTGGCCATGTGAGACATGAAACCATGTGCTTCAAGCTCACAACACCTAATATTCTATGCGGAGAGGGAACTTGGTGAAGCTGTTGTTTGATTTGTGCTCAGAGAGTGGGGCTTGGGGAATTCAATTCTAACAACCAAGAAATATGGGGATAGTTAATTTGCTTAAATGCAAGACAGTTTCATGACAGCACACACACCCATGTGAGGATTCATTTGTTTATACATGTAAGCCAAAGGAAAATGTTCTTTTTGTACAGTTTTTAATCATCTGACAGCTAACATTATAGTATAGATGTTTATATATTGGTCAAAACATCCAAATGGGTTACTTTTTTCTATCGTTTTGTTAGCCAAAATTAAGCCTTATCTTGAATAATTTGTCCAAAGCTCCTCCATTCATGGCGCTTGATACTGAATGTTTATTTTGTACTTTTTGTGAGAAATGAATTTCATTATAAAATATTAGCTAAAGAATTAATAAAACTATCAAATGACCTAAAAAAGGCCTTTTGTTTCTAAAGAATTAGCTCAGAAAATCATGAAAACAAATATATTTTCTTATATCCTTTGCAAATAAAATCATTTTTAAAAATAATTATCTAACATTTTTATTTTTAATTTTTTAAATTAAGAAAAAAAAAAAAATTGGTGGCACCCTAAAACCAAACTTGAACTTCAGCTTCTCCAACATGATGTTTGGGTTCAATTGGCTAATTCTCTTTTGGTTTTGGGCTTGTCTATGTAATAGTGCTGTCCTGGCGAACGTCTTCAGGTAAAGAATAGTACCCCCACTATTGAGCTAAAATAAATAAAAAAAGCCGAATTTTTAATAGTTTTTTAATTACAAATTTATCGTTTATTAAAATCATTTAAAAATCTATATTTATATAAAATATAAAATTTATTTTATTTTATTTAGAGTACAATATCACACTTGCTTAGGTGTATTTGATGAATGACTTGCCAAGACAAGGGCTCATGTATGTTTTTGAAAATTTAGAGATAAAGTTTGGTTATGGTCTTACCTTGGGGATATTGTTAGGGTGGGGTTATATGAACTTGTTGAGGAATAAGGGGAATTTACTCTGACCCCCTAATTAGATTTCAAGAAAATACTTAACCCTACACTTTTATTAAACTAACACTTATCTCCTAGAAAATTATCACTGTTTTCTCAAAACTAACACTTACCCCCCAAAAATTTAGGGGGTAAGTGTTAGTTTTTTAAGGGTATTTGGGGGGTAAATGTTAGTTTAGTAAAAGTATGAGGTTAAGTGTTTTCTTCAAATTTAATTGGGGGTTATTGTAATTTCCCCCTTCTTCTGGGGTTATATGAACTTGTTGAGGACTTCTTCCTAAATCCAACAACAAGCCTAAATAACAATTTTATAAATTATCCTAACCTAAAGTATTAGCCTAAATCAAGATTCTCTATAGTAATATAATTAGTTAGAATAAATAAATTGATTCAAATAACCCACAGAATTGGATTAATTGAACACAGAATTGTCCTTAATTTAGCCCAAGCAAAACAAAATAAAGAGTTCCTTTCAAGCTGAAATTTTCAAGAATCTCATCGGAGCCATTTAATCAATAATCCAAAAGTTCTAATAATAATGAAAAATAAGCCTTTATATAGGCTATAGTTTACCCTAATATCCTAATTCTAATTTAGGACGTTTTAATCCTATTTGAAATAATATAAAACTTCTATTTAAAAGAATATTATTTTTGAAATAATATGAAACTTCTATTTGAAATAATATAAAACCCCAAACATAAATAAACTAAAAGTTTGCAAGTCTCTTGAACCTCTACACACAATTCTCATCATTCTCTCTTATTTCAAGAATGTCCTTGCCCTCAAGGATATAATTCAGAAATCTCCTCTCCAAGTCATCATAATTCTCCCAATAGTTGTTTACTATTTCAAAGCATATAACATCTTTCTTGAGAAATTATCATTAACCACCCATACCTTTTCCCATTTTTTCACTCATATGAAACGTTTGCGTTTTTTATCTTCTCTTATCCTTAAATTTTGAAAAAATCTCTTCTCAAGTCCTCCAGTTAAAAATTCTGTTGTTAACATCTATTACCTTCTATATTCTAATAAATTTATTATTTTATCCTTACTAATACATAAAAAATTAATAATTTTTTAAAGACAATATTAAGTTAAATGATCAAATTACCCTTGAATTAAATACTAATATGTGTTAATATTGTCCATGAAAAAGTAATTTTAATATGTATTAAGGTAATTTGATCATTTAATTTAATATTGTCTTTTAAAAATTAAGTCATTTTTTTATATATATTAGTAAGGGTAAAATAATAAATTTATTGAAATATAGAGGTTAATAGATGTTAAGTAACAGAATTTTTAACTGGAGTACTTGAGGAGAGATTTTTTTAAAACTTAGGGATGAGAGAAGAGAAAAATGACAAACGTCCCACATGAGTAAAAAAAGAAGAAAAGATAGGGGTGGTCAATGATAATTACTCCATCTTTCTTACACATTTTTTGCATTGTCTAGTCTTTGCACTGCTTCTCAGTTAACACAACTGTCCAAGTTTGTCTTTTACTTGCCAGCTTGAACATCATCTTCATGATTGCGTAGTTTGTGATTACCTTTCCAAGACTCCTCAACCAAGAATTACCAAGTACCACATCCAATCCCTAACGATAGAACATGAAAGTCGGTTAAAATCCTCACCTCTTGCACATTCATTCTCACATTGTGGACAACTTCTTCACATTTGAGTTTGTCCCCATTGGCTATCTTAATCTCAAATGGTTTTATGGAAACTCTTATCAACCCTTTCTTACAATGTTGGAATTGATAAAATTGAGCGATGATCCAAAATCTACTAACAAAATCACCTCATAGTTGTCGGTTTTGAAACTCCCCACATAGTATTAAGAGATAACTCCGCCTCACCCATAGTCTCTTAGTCGCTAGATTCTACCTAATCGCTGTCCTCTCCATCTTTATTGTTGCTCAGCCCTACTAGAACAACCTTGCAGAGGTGTTCTTTATCCTATTTGTGGCTGTATTTGAAGCACAACCCCTTCTTTATCATCTTTTGTGACTCCTCTCTAGAAAATATCCTAACTTCCTTTGACTTCCCCTTCAAAATGCCGTTGTTGTTCTCCTTACAGTTCCCAGAATTCGTGATTTGAATAGTGTCAAAATCTACTCTCCACATTCTCAATGACTTTCCTCAGCTCGTAATGGTAACTTTTATCTAGGATTTAAGCTATTCTCATAGCTTATAGTAACCATCGTGGTTGTTTCAATTTAAGCTCTTTCACTTGCCATGACTTAAGTCCCTTTACAAACGTTCTCATCAATGTTTCTTTGAAACAATCCCTAACCAAAACTTGCAATCTTCTAAACTCTTCGATGTAATCTTGGACCTTCCCCTCTTGCCTAAGTTTAGCTAGCTGCCCATAACGGTTAACTTGAGTCAAGAACTCACGCTTGAATATCGTCCACCCAAGTCTCCTACCCTCTTTGTCATATTGGGCTTTAATACACCTCCACCAACTACTAGCTTTCCCTTCCAAATAGAAACATGCTGTCTATACTCTATCCTCCATAAACATGAAAGTAGTTTTTTGTTTTGTCTAACCATATATATGGATTTCTTCCATTAAAGTGAGAAAATTTTACTTTCAGCTTCCTTAGTCCACAGTCTTTGTATTGATTCTCTCTTCTATCATCAAACTCCCTACCATCATATAGGTCCCTCATATGACTAGATGATGCCTTAGAAGGTTCCCTCTCACTTAACCATCTCTCCACTGATGCCGTAGACGGTTCTCTCTCCAGTGACCATATATATCTTCTTCCTTATTATTTGCTCCGTCGCTTCCTAATCTAAATACCCCATCTTCCCGATTGTACTCTTGCCATGCGCAACTAATCTAGGTCCCTCTCCATGAGATCATCTGATACTTACCCTATCCTAGCTCTATCATTCTCCTTTCTATTCTTTCAAACCCATCAATTATAGCTCTCATAATTTCTTCTATTGTTTGATTAGATTCAGTCATGTTTATGGCCAATTGCTCTACGGATGTAGATAATTCTTCTAACATCTTAGAAAGTCGCAGTTAACTCTCTTCTAGTGCTTCAAATTCGCCTTGTTGGTAATAAGGGTATTTCCCAAAATAGTGACACTGTCTCCAGATTCCGTTGATAGCAGAAAAATCTTTCAACCCAAAATGTGAGACCAACCCAGAAATCTCTTGAATCTAGAAAACTTTTGCAACCAAAAAAAAAAAAAATTTCTAGAAATGTGAATAGTGCTTATGAACAGTACAATGTGAACATTATTGTGTAAACAGTACTGATGGATAGTAATTCCGACAAACAATACTTTGGTAAACAGTAATTCGGTAAACAGTAAATAACTCTCCTCAAATCAATATTTGTAAATCAAATTCCTCAACTCAAATCTTACTATACAAATCTCTCAACAAAAATTAAAGTTGTCGAAAAAAAAAATCTTTAATGCTGAAAACTTTAACCTCAATGCCGAAAATTCTCTTGTCACAAATAATAATACCTCTCAATGCAAGCATCAAATTGTTAAGGAACTCTTCTTAAATCCAACAACAAACCTAAATAACAATTCTATAAATTGCCCTAACCTAGGCTATTAGCTTCAATCAAGATTCTTTATAACAATATAATTATTTAGAACAGATAAATTATCTAAATAACCCAAATAGATTAATTGAATCTCTAAACTATAGACATGAAATTACCCTTAATCTAGCCCAAGAAAAACAAAGTAAAGAATACTTTGTAAGTCGAAATATTCAAGAATCTCCTCAGAGCCAAATCTTTAATCAATAATCCAAAAGTTATAATAATAATGAAAAACAAATGTTTATAGACTATAATTTACCATAATATCCTAGATGTATTAACGTATTCTATTTAAAATAATATAAAACTATTATTTGAAATAATATCCTATTTGAAATAGTATAAAAATTCTAAATAAAAATAAACTAAAATTCTGGAAGTCTCTAGAACCTCTACACACTGTTCTCATAAGAACCCCATAATATATAACACTCCATTTTAATTTAAATTTGATTATTGAGAAATCAAACTTTAAAATCGATTTCCAGTTTTAAAAAGAAAAAGTCAATATAGCAAGGTTGATTCGTAATTTTCAAGAATACTGTAAAAAGAGAAAAAATAAATTCCAATTTATAATTTCAATTTAACCAAAAAAAAAAGAAGAAGAAAAGATCTGGAAATTTCAATAATTTGTTTATGGAGGAAAATACTTATAAAGAAAAATCTTGATTACAAAATAAGAAGATTTTAACTAAACCTCTTTATTTTCTTAATTTAGATAAAGAAAATAAATTTGATAACTAATAGTTTTGGTAGGTTATTTCTTATCTAAAAAAATTATAAAATTTTGATTATCAAATAAATAAGGATACATTTGGCATTTAAATTGGAGGTATAAAGTGAATTTTAACTTCTAAAATTTGGTTAGGGGATATGTTGAGGAATGAGGTGCTTAAAGTATATTTCAGGTGCATTTAGTCACACCCATATTGTTATGGGAAACCTATGGAAATATACCTTTTACTAACTCTTACAACAAAATGGACTTCTCTCATTTTTTATCGTGAAAATGGATTCATTTCTCAATTTTCAGACAAAATTGCCCCTAAAATCAAAAGCCACTTGTTTAACTTCACTAAAGATACTCTATTTTCAAATATATCAATAAACAACCAAGATACTCTAGTTAATCAAACTTTAACAAATTGAGAGAAGTCGAGCTTTCAACTTAAATTTTCATTTATAATCCATCTACAAGGAAGAAGTTAGCTTTTGTTTTTCATGATTTTTATTGAAGGCTCAATATTCAAATTAAACCCATACTTACAAGTTTAAGTTTTCAGAAAAGTGACAAACTTTATATGTTATCAAAGTACTAGTGTCTGTTTACATATATTTTTTAAGTAAAGTAGGTTAAAATATTTGATTTTGCTAAAATTTCAAGTTTTTCCTTATGCTAAACTAATTTTTTGTTTTGTGATTTTTTCTAGGGCCATTAAAAATGTAAGAGCCCAGACCTACTATGCAACTTGGATTCAGAATGCCACAAAGTTCAGTCTTAATTCTTTTTTTTTAAACGTCAAATCACAATGTTTACAACAATGTCAACGCACTGATCGCCTGTCCCTTTAAAGTGAAGGTAGAATTCTTGCTTTGGTTTTTTTTCTTCTCCATTCACTCGGATTTCTTTCGTTTTCTTTATTTTTTCTGGTCTGGATGATTCCCATCCATATAAGAAGTTTCATAAACTAGGCTAATATACACTTCTTCAAAAGCAAACATCAAATGAAACTTTAAAAGCTCTCAAAGCAAAGTATTCAATAAATCCAATATTTACAATAAACTGTAAGATATATATGTATATATATATATCTCTTGAGTGACACATGTGTAATATATAGGTTTAATAAGGCTAAAATCCTATTGGTCATTAATGGGGTAATTTAGGTATTTGCACTTGATGGGGTGTATTTAAACTAAACCTAAACTGGTCCTCTCTCAGCTCTTTTACGATTGTTCAGTTTTTCCATTGAAACTTACGAATAACAGAGACCTTGAGGCTTGAAAGAGAAACCTAGTTTTCTCATTGAAGGCACAGGACAATTTAATTATTCCACATAAGAGAATTGCCTACGAGTGTTGATCATGGAACAAGGTATGTTATTTAATTTATGCAATAGTGAGAGATTAATTGTTC
>JANLJB010030107.1:0-20340 GCA_026212285.1 Bursera cuneata | reverse complement strand
AAATATTTTTATTAATAAAATTATCGTTAACTAATACTTTTATAATTGTCTTCAAAGATATTTTATCTTTTAAAAATATTGTATAATGATTTTCTTATCAGATCTATCAAATATATTCTTTTATATATACACAACTAAGTTATCAGTCAACCATTAATCACTCATTCTATTTTGTAAACGATTCTTCATGACATTCATTACTGAAAATGCTCTCTCTACGTTAGAATTGACAACCGGTAAAATTAATGCTAATTTTATCAATATATATACTAATGAAAATGATCTATCATTCTTAGTTTCGACCGTCACTCTTGCAAGATCTTTAATCCCATAAATTTGACTTTAGAGCATACATCCAAAATATAAATATCAATTTGTGAATTAAGTATCATGAGTTCTAAGTTATAAAATCTTTGGGAATGAACCTATCAGTTCTAGAGATTTCTTCATTCCAATTACAAACATGGATGTCTGGGAATAATTGGTTTTACAAATTCACAAAACAAACTCAGTGTTAACCTCAAACAAAATTTACACAAAATATTATTAACAAGTGAGTAAATTGATGAAAGGAGGCAAAATCGTTCATTAGATAGAGTCGTATTGTGTGGAGATGATTATAAAGAGAGGAAGTAGAATGGACGCTTACTGGGTTTGATGGCGGTTGAGGCATATGGAAGAAGAAGGTAAATTATTTATATAAGGCAATGATATATTTTTATGTAAATTAAATAATTGACACTAATTCTTATATAATTTAAACTCAATTGGGAGAGGATTAGTAAAAATAAAAAAGGAAGGACAGGAGTGAAATAAATTAGTTTAAAAAACATAAGTCAAGTGGGGTCACTTGACTCCACATGACCCTACCTGGGTCCGCCAGTGAAGTCGAGTAGGATTCAAACCTAGAACCTAGACCATTAGATTATTATAGTTTGATAATCTATCATGTTAAATTTATTACTTTATATAAGAGTTTAAATCGGTAAGTGTGTGTTTAACGTTAATATTTAAACTCGATAAGGATCTATTGACCATCTTTACTTACTGTATTTAAAATTATGTACTGACCTCTCTTGTTCTATATATACTTCTTCTCCTCGTTAATGCCTTCTCACCTCTTTTCTAGGCTTTTCTCCTATTCAGCATTCCTCTTATTATTTTTCCTTATTCTCCCCCTATAAGCGTGCTCTTTTTTACGGTTCCCGGACCCTCTCCAACATTCTCTATTTGGGAAATCCTGCCGTTTTCCTTCTTATCAACTAGTCTTTCTCTTCCGGGCGTTCCCACTCTTTTCTGTGGTTGGCTCCCTTAAATCAGCACTTTTTTTGGGCTGTCTGCGTACTTTATGGGCTCTTTTTGATCATCAGCTTATTTGATCACTGACGGAGCCCGAGTTCGAACGTCAGAAGTGTAGTAATGGGAGACAACAGCGTGCAGCGAGGATCAGGCAGTTTTGATCATTTCAGAGACGCCATCTGGCGGCCAGTTATTAAGTCAACTGCAAGACCCTACGCCATCTTCTCCTTCTTCGTCCTCTTCGTCGGGGCGTTGATCACCACGCGCTTCCTCAACTCCAGTGTAAGTACAATTATTACTTTTATGACTTTGACCAATTATTTCTCCCAACCCCATGTTGACACGTTGCAGTCCTAGAATGGCCGTTAGTTCATTTACTTACATGACCATCCCATTGGGTTTTAGAGCGCTGGCGTGTTGACTTAGGGATTCCCGTTCATGTCTCATGGCACGTGGTCCCAATTTTAGTGCCAGAACCCAAAAGTTTCCAAGGACTGAACAGCGCCGTGGGTGTCGGGGAGTCGGTCTTTGTCCACGCTATCTTATCTGAAAACAGTTGTTAACATTGAACCACGTGTCTACTACTACTCGCTCTTCGTACAACAACGTTGACATCTCTAAAGTTTAAAATATGTTTTATCTTCGGATAATCTTATTGGGGGGGGGTGGGGGGGGTGGGGGGTGGGTGTGGTTGGAAGGTGTTGGAAGGTATTCAAAACGACCTATTACTAGGACCACTATGTTAATTTCTTACATGACTTTTGCACCTTCAAACGTTAATAGATATTATCAAAATATGTAAAAAATAAATATGAATAAAATTCAAGTTTTCCTGAAGTAAAAATTTGTTGACTTTATATCTGTGTTACAGGCTCCTACTGCGATCGACTTCGCTCAGAAACTCACTACCGCCGTTAGCACCATAATCAAAACGGATCCCAGTCCCCGCACCACTAACAAAATCCCCGAAAAGCCCACTTTCAACTGCAGTACTCTAAACCTCACAAAATCCTTTGTTCCTTTAAATGATTCCGCACCGTCCACGTGTCCAGAATACTTCCGTTGGATCCACGAAGATCTTCGACCGTGGGCCCGCACTGGGATCACCCTTGACATGGTTGAACGGGCCAAGCCGATGGCAAATTTCAGATTGGTTATACTGGATGGGAGGGCCTACATAGAGACTTATCATGGGTCATTCCAAACGAGAGACATTTTTACAATGTGGGGAATCCTACAGCTGTTACGGAGGTACCCTGGCAAATTACCCGACTTGGATTTGATGTTTAATTGTGATGACCGACCCGTGATTAAGTCAAAGGATTTTAACGCCCCAAACGCGCGAGTTCCACCTCCCCTATTTCAATATTGTGGGGATGATGAATCAACGGACGTTGTTTTCCCTGATTGGTCTTTCTGGGGCTGGTATGACTCTCAACCCCTTTAGTTATTTACATATTATAATAGGGTTAGCTATTATAACTTAATTTTATACCCTTCTTTATAATATTTGATTTATTATATTCTATACATCGACAATAGAAGCTAAAAAAATAATTTTTTCTATTTCTTTATAATATTTGATTTACTATAATCTATAAGTGAAAAATAAAAATTAAAAAATAATTTTTTTTTATGTTAATTCAACGACTCTTTCGACCATTAGATTATAAAAAATAAATAACTATAAAATAATATCAAAATCTTAAATCAAATTTTTAAGTTATATTAGTATATGCCGTCATAATATATGATAAGTACGAAAATAAACAAAATTTTGATGAATGTTCTAAAATTTTTTATAAAACTTTAATTTTTTTTTATTGTTTAACTAATCAAAGTTAATAGGTATTATTCAATCCTTACTAGCCAATTGAAGACTATTATTTTTTAAAATAATTATATTTTTTCAATTATTTCTTATTATTTATGTAATATATTTGATCATTGATTGACTAAGGACTCATACTACCGTGCATTAGATCCAAGATACATCGAGATATATATAAAATTTGTAAATGATTAGGAAAAATTATTTTTGGATATTATCGATATATTTTTTTCCAAATCAAGATCATAAAGAAAAAAATCTCAAAATGTCTCTTCTTCCGTCGACAACTCCCAGCGTAATAATATGGCAGTGACTTCCATGGACGGCCTATTTTAGAGTCTAATTTAAATGTTGTAAGGTGGATTCATCATGATCGGAGTCCGATTCAGATGGGTTGATAATGGGTTGAGTTTTATCAAGCCTTTTTGAGCGGTGAGAAGAAAATATTTGCAGATTTGGGCAAATGACAAATGAAAAGTGAGAGGAAAGAGAAGGAATAAGAGATAAAAGGTCGAAGATTTTTTCTTTAAATTTGAAGGGATCTTATACGGGTTGTATTTTTTGCTAAAAGTTGTGAAGTTGGGTGGTCCAAATGTTGGCAATTACAGTCGATGAGTGGACAAGTGATTTTTGTAAGCTCTGAGTTGACGTGTACAATTATGCAGGCCTGAGATAAATATAAAGCCATGGAAGCCATTGTTGGAGGACCTGAAAGAAGGTAACAATAGAACCAAATGGATCCACAGGGAACCTTTTGCTTACTGGAAGGGTAATCCAAATGTTGCTGGAACCAGGCAGGACCTTCTTAAATGTAATCTCTCTGAGGAACATGACTGGAGTGCTCGTGTCTACGCCCTGGTAATAATACATTTGTCTTTTAACTTCTTCAACACGTAACTATATTAAAATGGGTACAAATCTTTGAAGTCGGCTATTAATTTTCTGAATTTGTATATATAAGATCACTCTTGTATTAAACTGAAGAGTAGCGGCATTCATGAGACTCTTGGAAAACCTTTGCAGGATTGGATCAAAGAAATGCGTGAAGGGTACAAGACATCGAACTTAGCAGACCAATGCACTCATAGGTGAATATTTCAGGTTTTCTTAGCTAGACAAAATTTCAGAATTTGCTTATATGTATTTTTCGTTTTAACATTTTATAGTTGGTTTTGTTTCTTTGATTACCAATGTCCACCTAATAATTTTTATTGGAATTTCCCTCCGCTAACTCACTTTTGGTTTGTTTCAAACGCCCATTCATGTAGGTATAAGATCTACATTGAAGGGGTTGCATGGTCTGTCAGTCAAAAATACATTCTTTCCTGTGACTCCGTTACCTTACTTGTTAAATCTCATTTTTACGATTTCTTCACAAGAGGCTTGATGCCAATGCAACACTATTGGCCCATAAAAGAAGATGACAAGTGCAGATCTCTTAAGTTCGCCGTGGACTGGGGCAACAGCAACCTGAAAGAGGTAATAAATAATATGATATTAGTATAACTGTTCATCTCAAATTCTATCTCAATTTTGTTTGTCAATGATATATTATTACTATTACACTGTCAAGTGATCGGTTCATGACCTAATGACCTAACGAATGAATGATGTGATAATTTTTAAATTAATATCATCTCATTTGGAATAAACTTTTAGTACTACTTTAACTATACAAACAGTTTCATATAACCTGATGTGATATAATATTATTGAATACTAAAAGTTTATAATAAATACAAGAAATTACAATAATGATGTTGAATTTAATATATCATGCTAGATCGGGTTATATGAAAATAGGTGTATAGATTTGTTGTATGCTTAGTTTATTTGAAAAGAATAGCTAAAAAAAAAAGTAAGTGATTTCTATGGAAAAGCGCATTTAAACTTTCTAAAAATAGTTTTAGATTATCTTTTTAATATATTTTGTTCATTCATTTGTTTCCATGTTTGTATCAGGCACAGGCCATAGGAAAGGCTGCAAGCAAATTCATCCAACAGGAACTGAACATGAACTATGTGTATGACTACATGTTTCATTTATTAAATGAATACTCAAAGCTGTTGACATACAAGCCTACCATACCTGAAAAAGCTTTGGAATTTTGTTCGGAGGCAATGGCTTTCAAAGCAAAAGGATTAGAGAAGAAGTTCATGATGGATTCCATGGTGACAACTCCCTCGGAAACAGGCCCATGCACCATGTCTCCCCCTTATGACCCTGCATCCATTCATGGCATTATTATGAGCAAAGCAAACTCAATAAGTGAAGTAGAATTGTGGAAGAAGAATTACTGGGAAAGTCAAACTAGAAAACAAACAAAGAAAACATAGGAAGGTGATGGAAATATAGGACTAATTAGCTAAAATAAGGCATACGTGATTTTAGGATATTTGAGACTCCGTCATTGTTTAGATGATGTTTATATTCTCATTTGTGATTAGGATTATGATAATATTGAATTTAGGAAACAATCCTAGGTTTATGATCTTATATTATCATCTAGGTTGTGTGAGATGATATACTTGCATGATTAATAAACATTAATTCAGTTCTCTAGCTCCTAAGTTCTTCTCTGTCTATTTTCTCATTCTTTCCTCCATCAAAAGGTTTCTTTTGATATAATCTCATCCATCTATGAGTTGTTTAGTCTTTTGATCTTTCTGCAAATCATTTTACTTGTTAATTACTTTCAGCCTTGGTAGCACACATAACTGATGTCCTCCTCAGTGTTGTAAGCAACTAGCTTATAGGTTCAATCCTGGTTGGCTCCAGAAGAATTGACAATCTTTACTTCAATTTGAACTTGGAAAGCTATAAATGTCTAGTAAAATTCTAAGTAGCTTTAGTCGTTTCAGTGGATAATTGGCAAACTATACTCAGCTGGAGCTGGTCAATCCGTTGGAGAATTGAACTTCTGAAACCATATCAACATTCAACCTGCGAGGTTGTGTGTCCATGATCCAATGAAGTTGCACGTGATTCTCCTCAAGAAATATTCCTCCTGTCGGCATTCTTTATATGAGGATTATAATGACGCCTCAGAATAGGATTATCACCGAAGGGAGGGAATTGGAGTGCAAAAGCATTCTCAAATTTAATGTTGACTTGTAAGGAGCATACATGTATTGTTGCAAACATCGAGCTCTTCGGATCATTCCCACTGAGAATTTTATGTGTTTCTGTGCCAGCTTCACCATTTCTTGAACTTGTCCTGTAATCTTTAAACAAGGCAGATGCCAGGGGATATAGGGAGCATGAAATTGTTGGAATCTCTTCACCTGTCAAGAAATTAACCACTTCTTTCTGGTGAAATAGCTTGATATATATTCTGTACTGGTTTGAATTTTCAACATTTTGCCTAGTTTTGATGCAAATAGCGGTATAGCCTAGAATTTTGATTCCATTCTGAGAGGAAGTTTATTAATTTACTATTGTTGGAGGCATTGGATCGACCAATTCCATTTACTAAATCCTTCTTCAGCAAAGAAGGATCAATTTCCTCAGATGTTGATTAACAGAATTCATATTGGGTACAAAACATGATTCAGCACAAGGGACAGGAAATGTATTTCACATGATTGAAGTATGCGTAATAATACATCAAACTACATAGTATAAAAATCATGAAACAAAAGGAAAAAAGAAAAAAGAAAAAAAGCAATAAAAGGAAGATGAAAAACAATTCTCGGGACGTGATTGTTAGGAAACTAAGGCAGAAAATTGATGAAGAGAAATGGCCGCGGCGACTAAAATGCTCGCCCTTTTACAATGTCGAGGCTCATCTCACTAGGATCTGTTGCTTGCAACTCAAATTGAATGCCATCCAATTCCCTTTTGAATCTATCCTTGGAGCTCGCATAGACCATTTTACTTCTCACCCTTGCTGAATCGGGTGACCTTCAAAGAGAAGATTATCATTTTCAGTCCGTAACACAAGCACAACTCTTCCAAGCAAATATTTGTGTTTTGGCCTTAAATTTTATACCAAGTTTCTTTTAATTCGAAAGATAATGTCGAATTGAGTGACTTCCCAACCTAGTTCAAATTACCATCGCTAACTAGTGACAGAGATGTCAAATGGGCCAAATCAAACGGATAGAGTCATGCATGATGAACCATTCAGATCATATATATATATATATGTATACACACACCCTTATGATCCAGAGGCCAAATTTAACAGTTTTTCTATATATAGATCTATGCAAACCCACCAAGAAAAATTACATTTGCACTAGTCGTTTAAGCAAGATTAACAAACATGTGTGTGTGAAATAATTTAAGAAACAAGGAGATTACCATGCAATGAAGAATATCTTGCTCTTCTGGCAGTTCTCATCAGTAATGAAATCAAAGTCGTAGACAGCATAGCGGCACTCATCAGCAGGCAGAGATCCAGTGAAGTCATCGTAAGTGTCTCCGGGGCTACCGAGTTTCTCTACCACAACCTGCTGATTCTCAATCTTGAAGATGATAAAACGGTAGTTCCTCTTTGCTTTTAGTTCAAAAAATTTCAGCTTACATGCATCATCCACAGCCATTCCAGATGCAGCATTCGCCTAATCCAACACCGATTTCAAGTAATTAATTTATCAAGAGAATACAAAGTAATGCATTGATTTCTAAGTTTTCAAGGAGCAATTTTGCACCAAAATTATAATCCCAAGATGTTAAAAGATGAAAATTTGGCCTGAGCTGCCTATAATCCTAGTGCCAAAAAAATCTAGAATATATTTGTAAGAAAAAATAAATGCCAAACTAACAAATGATTTTCTGAAATCGACTTTGCACCAATTACCAATCAATAGATGAATGTATTTGAAGAATTAATTTTCCTTTTTATCTTTACCATTATAATCTGATCTAACAGCAATCGTGTCCGGCTCTAAATGCAATGAAAATTTTCCTATTCCTATTCAACCAAGATAGCTTGATCCTACCTAAAACTATCTTCACTAATATAAAGTTTGGCGTTTTGTTCTCTTTTAAGAGTAATAACAGCTAAAAAGACGAGAAAAAAAAATGAAGAAGAAACACAGAGAGGTACCATGTTGTCTGGGAAAATAGTGAGGGAGCCTGAGAGAAAAGAAGAAGATGAAGAAGAGAGGAAAACGAAAGTTTGAAAATGGGAAAATGGAAAAGGAAAGGAGAAGGATATAGATCCTTATTTTGAGGGAAACATTAGAGGGGAGTAGAATGCGGTGAAGTCTAGAAATTTAAGGGAGAAAGCAAGGGTTGAGAATTGTTTGAGCTTGCAACTTCCTAGGATGATTATGTCCAGAACAACTGTTTCAATACTTCATGTTATGTTATGGATCGACGTAGAAACAATATATATAGATAGCTATTAGATAAACTTTTAGCTTGACACGTTAACGTTGTGATTGCATTTGCATGAGCCAACCTTGCCATTTTGGTTGTCACTCACAGCACACAACCTTGATTATTCAAAAAAAAAAACTGACTGGTCCAAGCTCTAACTCATGTTAATTAAAATAATTTGACTATGAAATACAAATAATTAGCGTTAGCTAACATGCAACTTTAACTTATGATTAGTGACAGTTTCATGAGTTGAGTTCTAATCCACCCTCTGTTGAACTTGCAGAGGTTAATTGAATGAACAACAGATTCAAGGTAAGTATACTAGACAGATACGTTAAATTGGATAATTTTAAGGTGTCTTGAAGATACATTTTAACACTTACATAAATTATATAATATCTCGGAGAAGATTATACAATTCACTAAGAAACTTATTAACACTACATTCAATAATTTTTAATTAATAAATTATTTTTAAATAAACTTTCAATTATTAAATATAATCAAGAAGAGTATTCTACTGCCTTCAAGATATTACATATACACTTAAAATACGTATTATAAAGACTATCCATATAATTTAGACGACATAAAATAACAAATTTTGGTGAACACTCTCAACTTCGGCTAAATGTTAAGTCTTATCATTTGAGAACCTACCAAAATCTGGGTCCAGTCATCTAGATTCGGATCAATGCCTAGGACCTAAAAGGCTAAAAGCCTAAAACCCAAGCAAGATTCTTTTTATTATGTCCATAATGTTTAGTGGAGTTTGTGTAATTTATAAAATGTTTGGTGAGAATTACATATTTTCTTTTTTGGTTCACGTTAGACATTATTAATTTATTCTTATAATTTTTTTTTTAGATTATTCTGTCGACACGTAAACTCGGGTCAAAACCCAAATCTAAGTCTTTGCAAACAGTGCTTAGACTCGGCTCCAGTTCATAGGGTACCCCAAGAATTTGAAAAGAATTATAAAAATGGATCTAATCCAGGGATCATGCTTCAAAAATGGATCAAATGTTAGAAATTTAGATTATGACCCATACTCTATAGATCCACAAACCAAAAAAATCCATTTTGCTATTGAATGCTAAGTATGAACATATTTCGTGTTAAAAATTAAGACGTATCGAATTTTTGAACGTAAGAGACTCGTAACAAAAAAAATTTTATCAATTTATCAAATAAATTATGACATCTAAATTTTTAACACCTAATCCATTTTTCATACAACCTCTTTAATTTGGTCATTTTTTTTTTCTCGAATTTGTTGTTCCTAACTATTAATAATTTTGTTCTCCAAGTCACTTAACAAAAGTCAGAGAATTCTCAACTAAAAAAAAGAATAATATTATGAATATAAAGTCTGTATCCTAACTAATGTGGTATCATATGAGTGATAAGTTGAATACATGAAAGTTAAAATAATAAATTCACCTTACTACTCATCACAACACAATTTAAATACAAAATAGGGATACAAACCTTACACTCATACGATTAATAAAAAAGAAAAAAAAACAACGAAACAATTCCTTCTATCAGTTGTAGATACCGAAGCATATCCTCTTTCATTCAGTCATTCTTTTTAGCCAAAGATGATCATTGCACATGTTATTGCTGAATGATAATGAATACATTATAATATTCTAATGATGTGAACAAAGACCAATCGGTTGCGCATATATGTAAAGCAGAAGTTGAAAGAAATTTAAACAAAATATTGATGTAAGGTAAGCACAAGTTTCTTTGAAGGCAAAATCTAAGTGTCCAAATGCATATATAGCTATCATCTCTTGGCAAGATGTCAAAAACGCCCATGCATTTCATCACAGGACAGCCTTGATTCTACAAATTTGACCACAGCAGACACTAGTTTCCTCTTTGATTATACATGACCTCTTTGCCCATAAAAGCAGCTCATAAATTCATCAAACAAAATTGACCACTTTGGGCCCTTGTTTCTTCTTTGATTTTACATTATCATCTTTCGAATCAGATACAGAATCAATTTTTGAAGCAGAAATGTCTTTGTTACCACTAGATGTGGCTTCTGTCACGAAATCATCCTCAAGATCATCGCCACTGACAAACTTGGTAACTTTTCCCATTGGCCTATCCTCGAATACTGAAATCAAGATATTATAGTAAGTAAAAACAAATACCTTTCAGGGAAAAGTAAAGATGTTGGTCTTCGAAGATATCAATAGTAGCAGGAACGCTTCACAAGTTTTACAGAAAACTAATCCTCTCTGCAGTTCTTAACATATTACGATATATACAATTGGATATGCCTATGCCATTCCATGTTTCCACTGTTGGGGTCAGGTGCCTATTTCAAAATCGTATGTACTTTGACTTTCTTCAATACTTATGAATCGTCTCTTCAGCATGACCCAACCAGTGGCCTTTACACATCAAGTAAGCATGATCTATTTACTTGCTCATCTGACTACGGCTATGAACTAACAATTCGTAGAATTTGGGACAAATTATCAAAAAATTATCTATACTATTGCCATACCCAATTTCTTGCAAATCATCAGATAAGAATAGTATTGATAATCCTGGATTCTCCCTTGTCAAACACAGAATATCATTGTTTCTAAATGCACACAGTATGTGTTATTAACTTTACCATAATTAGGATAAGGCTTGAGCTATAGCAATGAGAAGTTTGAACATGTTACCTTCTTTAATAGTAGCAGCCGAACCTCTGTTGCCTTTATTAGGACAATCTTTCGCCAAATGTGTTACACCACCACATACCTTACAACAGCCACCCTAAGAAAAATCCATAATTCAAATATGTGAGATTCAACATGAGAGGAATGCTAGGCTATTCAAAACCACTTCCCAACAAGAGTATATTGCTCTTCATTCTAACAGAAGGGACCATTGTCAGTACCAATCCCTTCATTAAAAATAAATAAAATAAAATATTGTAACTCTGTCGCACCACAGACAAAACCAGGGACAAACCTACAATCTTTAGAAGTTAGGAAATGGATGGGATAAAATATCTGAGCTAGGTGGTCAAAAGGGATTTAGACCTATGACCTCTTGGTTGGAAACTAACAGTCATGCCATTCAACCCAACCTGCGGGTTGCTAGCGACCATCCCACCAAAGCAAGATCTTTAAAGGAATGGCTTAGATACAGTTCTAGCCTCCAGCATTTTGGCAGGAAGTGGCCGCTGCAAGACTTAACCCCTGCATACTTGCACATGCCCAAAACTTTTACCATTGTATAAGACTATGGCCCCCAATAAAATTAAACAAAGAAATGGATAGAGTTTTAACATACCTTTGGGTAGATCCCATGAGTATTTTGAGGGCAGTTCTTGCTCAAGTGTCCTTGTTCGTTACAGATAAAGCAATTTGCAAATTTGGTTCCACCTACATTACTCACGAGAATATTATGTTACATAACAACAAAGGAGAAACCCAAACTCAAATGTGCCATCCAATATGCTCAACACTATCTGTGGTCATGCCGAAGTTCTTCCACATTTTGTACATTCAACGAAAAAATACACTGTCATGATTCTCATGAAGAAAAGAAGTGGTGAACTCTTCATTCTTTTTCTCCTCAATGTTGAGAAGATGTAAAGCATTATTAAATCTCTAAACTGACTTACATGTACATCAAATCTTCTATTTATTGAAGAAAGCATTTGTTAGGATTTTGCTGGAAAATGACAGAGCTCGTCATTCTCAATGCTCAACTTCAAAGATTTTCAAACTCCCAATATATTTTTAAGAACCACACCCTGAAATAACATCTATGAAGGAGTGTTCCAAAGACATGTAATTCTTTCTTTTTTTTTTAATCCACATCAACTTAATCAAAAGGATCTTGAATTTCGTCAGTGCAACCAACTCCTTGCTCAAAACATGGAAAGTAATATTATTCTTCCATAAGAATTAGGCAATTCCAAACCCCAAAAATTTTCCTAGTTTCGAGGTCCATTACAAATGAAATCAATAAAAGAAAATCAAATTAATCATTCTAGTAATGGCCATCGATGAGGCCAATACATAATCTAATTATAACCATGGTTCCATGTATTCTTTAAACAAAAACTATCAACTTTAAATATGATACATGTCGTGTTGCAATCACTAACACAAGTAATCAACTTAACTAAGCTCATTACACAAACTATATAGAATAAAGTTAAAAACCAAGTTATCTGAATTCCGATGAAAAAAATTCTCCAAAACACATTATGGAATCATAAAGCAACTTAAAGAACCTTAAATTAATTGAAAAATAAGAATTTACCATCTTGGAGTGGTTGGGGACATTGTGCAAGTGAATGCCCACTTTCCCCGCAATTATAACAAAACTTCTTGCTCGAAGTCTCATCATTCTTATCTGGGCAATTCTTCATACTATGCCCGCGGTGCCGACAGAGCAAACATATCTACAAAGCATCAAACAACACACAACAACTTCAAAAAAATCAGTTTTTTCCCAACCGACTTACAAAATATAAACGCAAAACCAACTCTTCGATGGTACAAACTTCACCTTGTGCTTTTCCCACTGAGCTTTCTCGGGGCAATGTTTGGCGATATGGTCTTTGCCTTTACAGATGAAGCAGCTCTCGCCAGGCTTCATGCCGGGGACTCTAAGAGGGTGTTTTTTGAAACCCTTTTTGATGGGCTTGTTTGGGTCTCTGGGTGCTTTAGCTTCTGCCTTTTTGCGCTTGAAATTGCTCTTCTTTTTCTTCTTCTTGGAGGGGTCCATTGGTGCCGTTGGCTCTGGCTTTGGAAAGAGTTCTGGGTGCTCTTCTTTGAATCGCTTGCGCGCTAGTTGCTGTCTTTTGCTCACCATCTTGGCTCTTCACTGTGAAAGGAAGCTGAAGATTGAAGAGTTGAAGCAGGAGAGAAGGGGGTTTCGTTTTTTTTTTGGCGCAATTTGGTTCTGTTGGAGGCTATGCGATGCCAGGGAAGGGTTCACAGAACATTGAACATCGCCTACGGTGTCGCGCACTGTAATGTCCTAGGTGTCAAAATTCTATTTGCTGGAATGGTCAAGGTCAAGTTGGACTGTAAAATGTAGATGCATTAACAATGGGGGAAAACGTCAAAATAACTAAGTTTTGGACTATTTGAAATTTCCAAACCTTCATTTATTTTTGCAAAAAAAAATAAAAATAAAAAAAAAATACCAAAACCAAGGGCTCAGTTCAGAAGTAAACTAGACACTGAAAAATTAGCTCTTCATTGTCTAATGGTCATCTAACTTGCATGGCAGATATTAATAAAAATTAAAATGATAATTAATATTTAATTTTAATTTTAAGTATATCAAATTATTTATTAATTACCATTTTAACCTTCTTATTATATAGGGTAGGCATGCTTTTTTTTTGACTAATAATATACTTAATTAAACAAACACACCCAAAAAAATGGTAATCTTTAAACCTGATTTGAATTTGCAATAAGTTATGTTAAATATTGGATCAAACTCAATTTTGATTATCTTAGTACAATATATTTAAAAAGTATAATGATGTATTGGTTTGTAGCCATATGCATACTTGATTGATGGTTGCCTTACCTAAACCCAAGACAAATAATGTTTGTCCAATCTCACCCAACCTCGGATAAATTGTTCTACTATTACTTCCTCCTCCATCATGATGAACACAAACAATAAATCATAGTGATATCCATTGAAATTGATGCAACTTCTAAATTTATAACAACAGGAGTTCTAGTCAAAGCTTGTCATAAACCTAGTTAATTAATGAACAACAATGGCCAGCAAGTACAAGTATCAATCATGGTCAGTGGTTTGGGGGAGGAGAGTGCTTGGTTGCAGCATCATTAGAAAGTAAACATTCTTGGCGTTGTGATGAAGGGAGGGTCACCCACTTGATGTCAATTTTTGTGATGACTACTACATTGCTTCTATTTTTTTGTCCATCTGAAGTCTTGTTTCCCAAATGGGGCCATCTCTGCACTTCGCCATTCCTGTGTCAGTGTTCGAGTAGGACTCACGTTTGGTATAATAATTTGCCAACCAAAAAAAAAAGCCTGTACATTCTTGGCTTTGTTGATGGGACTATGATTAAAAAAAAATGTTATTAATTGTCAAAATAGTTGAATTTAAGAATTTTTAGAAATTTTATCATATAATTAAGTTTAATGTTAAAGGCTAAATATATATTTTATGTATAATAAAAAATTAGAATATTACTGTTTTTAAAAGAAAAACCCCTAATTTGATTTTTTTGTTATTTATTTTAATTATAATTTAAAATTTACTGCTAGAGAAAAATATAATAGATATAGAATCATTTGAATCTTGTAATTTATTTCGACTATATGAAATAGATAAATGAGATTAATAAAAAGAAAAGAGTAAAAGGAAAAAGGTTTATTTGAGATTTTGCTAAAAGTGCTAGTCACATGACGCACCTCCAAATCACGTGCTCCTTTTCTTCCCTTCATGTGCACGGTCACAGACACAGCCCTATCCAATTCCAATCTCGTTTTCGCCCTTCCTCCACATGCCGCTAAGCGCGTTAGCTCCCCTTCACAAAATCGCGTGAGCCTCCAGAAACCAAACCCAGCAGCTTTCCGTTTCCTAAAAATTTCGAAATTCAAAATTCCCCCTTAAATCTAACGGCCCCGTCACCATCCCCGTCAAATCATGCCCTGTGTAACGTCAAAAACACGCTCCGTCATGTCCCCCCGATAAATACCCCTTCTACTGGCAACGAGGACTCACTCTCACTTCCTCTTCGTTTACTAAAAAAATCCTAAAAAAACAATAAAAAAAAAAAATCTCAGCCTCTCCCTCACACTCTATCTGAAAAATGCGTGAGATTCTTCACATCCAAGGTGGCCAATGCGGCAACCAGATCGGTGCCAAGTTCTGGGAGGTGGTGTGCGCCGAGCACGGGATCGATTCGACGGGAAGGTACGGAGGAGACAACGATCTGCAGCTCGAGAGAGTGAATGTTTATTACAACGAGGCCAGCTGCGGCCGCTTCGTTCCACGCGCCGTGCTCATGGATCTGGAGCCCGGTACCATGGATAGCGTCAGATCTGGGCCGTACGGTCAGATATTTAGGCCCGATAACTTCGTCTTTGGGCAGTCCGGCGCGGGCAATAACTGGGCGAAGGGACACTACACTGAAGGCGCCGAGTTGATCGACTCCGTGCTCGATGTTGTGAGGAAAGAGGCTGAGAACTGTGACTGCTTGCAAGGTAAAGTGATTTTTTTTCTTAGTTCATTTTTTTTTTGGTTTATGAGAAGTTGATTTGGAAAATGTTTTGTTTGTTTTTATATTTTGTGTTTGTTTGCTGTTGATAGTATAGATTTGTAGAATTTTTGTTTATTGCATATGAAACGTTGTATAAAGTTGTAGTCAGCACTGGATCTGAGTCCACTCAGTGGCCTTTGGAAAAGTAGGCGTTTGCATAACACGAGTCTCAGATCTATGCAATTGAGGCTCTACTCGGATTCAGTTTCTTGATTGTTTTTTGTGGGCTTTTGAAATTGAAGCTAAATGAAGAAATCTTAAACTAAATATGATTGTTTCAGTCAGTTGAGCAGTTGCAATGATTTAGATCGAGTTGAAAATGTTACTGAAAGAGCCAATTTTTTGTTGTTTGGTTCGTTTTGATTTCTTTGTGTTTACATAAAGGATTTTTTTTTATTTGTTTGGGTGTTCGAGTTCTAAGTGTTTTTTGTGATTTGTTTACTATTTCAGGATTCCAAGTATGTCACTCGTTGGGAGGTGGTACTGGGTCTGGAATGGGAACACTCCTGATTTCCAAGATCAGAGAAGAGTACCCGGACAGAATGATGCTTACTTTCTCTGTGTTTCCATCTCCAAAGGTGTCTGACACTGTTGTTGAACCTTACAATGCAACACTCTCTGTTCACCAGCTGGTTGAAAATGCAGATGAGTGTATGGTTTTGGACAATGAGGCTCTCTATGATATCTGCTTCAGAACCCTAAAACTCACTACTCCAAGCTGTAAGTTATTATAGAACTTTGGAAATTG
Organism: Bursera cuneata; assembly: GCA_026212285.1. Classification (NCBI taxonomy): domain Eukaryota; kingdom Viridiplantae; phylum Streptophyta; class Magnoliopsida; order Sapindales; family Burseraceae; genus Bursera; species Bursera cuneata. The sequence continues at coordinate 3,836 of JANLJB010030107.1, read as the reverse complement.
CAATTTCTTGTGCTTTTATTTTAGTTAACAATTTAGGTAACATTTCCTTTGAGGTTGTATTGAATCTAACAATTGTTCCTGTTTAATTCCAGTTGGAGACTTAAATCACCTTATTTCTGCAACCATGAGTGGAGTTACGTGCTGCCTTCGCTTCCCTGGTCAACTCAATTCAGATCTCCGCAAGCTTGCAGTCAACCTTATCCCATTCCCTCGGCTGCATTTCTTCATGGTTGGGTTTGCTCCACTCACATCTCGTGGATCTCAGCAGTACAGGGCCCTCACTGTTCCAGAGCTAACACAACAGATGTGGGATGCCAAAAACATGATGTGTGCTGCTGATCCTCGCCATGGTCGTTATTTGACTGCTTCAGCTATGTTCCGTGGCAAGATGAGCACCAAGGAAGTTGATGAACAGATGATCAATGTGCAGAACAAGAACTCATCCTACTTTGTTGAATGGATCCCCAACAATGTCAAGTCTACTGTGTGTGACATCCCTCCAACTGGTCTTAAGATGGCTTCAACATTCATTGGAAACTCCACATCTATTCAGGAAATGTTTAGGAGGGTGAGTGAGCAGTTCACTGCCATGTTCCGGAGAAAGGCTTTCTTGCATTGGTACACAGGAGAAGGAATGGATGAGATGGAGTTCACTGAGGCAGAGAGCAACATGAATGATTTGGTTTCTGAATACCAACAGTATCAAGATGCAACTGCAGACGAGGAAGGTTATGAATATGAAGACGAGGAGGAAGTTCAAGAGGAGGATTGATATTGATAGCCAATGTTTAGTGCTTGGGATGTTCAGTTTGTTGCATTTAAGTTGAAGACTCATGCTTTTTCTTTTACCTGAATACCTTATTTGGGTGTTTGTGTTGTTATGTGTTTTTGTTCGGCTACAGTGTTGTAGTTTATAGGTTGTTCGATTACAAAACATGCTTAGTCTTAGTAGTTTAGTAGCTTCTGGTAGATTGGGATTTATCTGTTTAGATCAAATTGCAATGCTTGTCTGCTATCTGTTATGGAATATCTTTTATGGTTTGATAGTGGATGGCGCACTTGTATGCTATTTTTGTTCTGCTTATAATACGTGAATTCTGGGTTCCATTTACATTTTGGGTCCTAAATTTGTCTTGTGAGTATACTGAATTCTTATCTTTTGGCTGTTTCAAATGAGCACAATTTGTCTATTATCTGATTTGATATTCTTAAATGGCTTCTTTCCTCTTGACCAATCTTCGAGGCCTGAATGGTGTGGCTTGGCTGTGCTTTTTGTTTGCATACATCGTGATTTTAGTTAAGTTTATTGTCGATTTGTTTCGCATGATGGTTTGATAATATGATTGTAAATGTCAATGAGTCTCTTGGGGTTTTATTTTTCGGTGCCCTGATGGATAAATTTCATTTCTTGGTCTTTCAGGCGAGAGTTTCTACTGTGTTTACGGCTGTTGATTATCGTTATTCATGTGTATAATTTGTGTGACACACAGTTCTTAAGAATGTCAAGCTTATTTATGAATAAATTACAAACTATCGCCTATGATTTATATATAATAACATAGAAATGGGTAACAAGAAACAATCACCTCATCCCTCCCTAAGAAAAATACCATTCATTTTATAAAGAATCGCAATCTGCTACTTACATTATACCAGGCTTTTTTCAATACAAACCTGAATTTATGACATTCAAGGGGAAGTAGACTACTAAAGAATTTCACGTTTAACATTTCACTTCCGTCATTAATTTGAACTCTAATGATATATGACATAGAAATCACTTCAACTACACTGATTAAGAATAAAAATGGCATATATATGTATCTTGCTGCGGCTGAATCTTTATGTGCTGAGGAACTATCTCTGTTCATCCATCGATGCGGGAGTCGTTCCCTTTTAAGCTCCAAACTTGGCAGCTTTACCAGTTGCGGTCTGAGTAAGGAAATGCTCTGCCACAATTCGGCGTTGAATCTTGCCACTGGCAGTCTTTGGGACAGAATCTGTGATGAAAACTTTCTTGGGGACCTTGAATGCTGCAAGATTTTTCTTGCAAAACTCCAGCACCTCAGCTTCATCAATCTTTGATCCTTCTCTAGGAATGATCGCGCAGTTTATCTATTGGTGACAAAGCCATCCAGAAACACATTATTAGAAGTCTGCTCCTTTGCTAACATCACAAAGATCTCATGGGCAAATTTAATAAACTAACATGTAACATAGTCTCAACTGAACGACTCTAATCTCCCATCTATAAAATAATATTAAATGAAACATATATATTATGTTATCAATAAAATTATTAAATGGACGTGATAATATTATGAGATCAATACAATCTATATACTCGCATTTTGTTAAAATATATAATATATCCAATGAAATTTTATTAAACGAAATACTTCAATTCTATCTAAAACTTTTATCAAAGCTTTGATAGAAAGAGAAATCACATATCACATGTATCCCGTTCTCTATTACGTAATCAGCAATAAAACAGAGCTCTTTTGCTCTGTACTGTACATGAACATGACCGAGAACTAGCGTGGAAAAGTAGCAAATCACATGTATCTAAGGCCACAAATTAAACAAATTCCCAGCTTGCGCTTTCTGGTAGAAGTATCTATCAATGGTGGGGCTAAATGACTACACTTGGTTGCTTTATTCACACATTAATTGAACGTGAATGGTTCCATTTCACCCATTAATGGTGCTTTTAGTGCATGATTAAAAGAAGACATTAATTGAGAGATATCTCTGTATATTCTTACCTCTTCACCATATTTGTCATCAGGGACTCCAAAAGCAACCGCTTGAGCAATGTCTGGATGAGATAGAAGTACTGAGTCCACTTCAATTGGTGATATTTTCTCTCCTGAAATCAAATACCAGTTCATATAAAAACGGTCAAACTCTATTGGCAAAGCTTACCATCTTTATCAAAAGATTACTTCAAAGAAATTATTCATTATTGGGCTTTCCTAGCCTGTCAAGTTAAGGTGTCGTTTGCAATTTTGCTTCGCAAGACTGCCAATCAATCAAACTAACACAACTACATGTAAAAAGACGTCTTGGTAGCTAGTTGTCAACTATATGCATTAAACAAAAAAATAACACAAAGTGAACATTTCACATGGAAGCATATATCATTGTTGAATTGCGTCATATGGTTACCTAAAAGAAATAAAAAAAATTTACATACCTCCACGATTAATGAGCTCCTTGATCCGACCCACAAGACACAAATATCCATCGGAATCAAAATACCCAATATCGCCCGTGTGGAACCACCCGAATTGAAATGCGGTTTGATTCGCATCAGGGTTGTCTTTGTAACCCTTTGTCACGTTTGATCCCTTAATACACACCTCACCCTTAGTCTCAGCTGGCTGTTGCACACCATTTTCATCCAGAATTGCCATTTCTTGACCCACAGGTCGACCCACTGACCCGGCTTTATGCGGGCCATTCTCGGGTAACGGGTTGGATGCCATCAAATGGGTGGCTTCAGTCATTGCATAAGCTTCCAACACTGGCGCGCCAAATGTCTCTTCAAGACGAGCCAATATAGTCGGCGCCAGCGAGGCGCTGCAGCTGCGGATAAATCGAAGGTTGGGATAAGCCGGCTCTGGCTTGTCGGCGTGGCGATCTAGTATGATCTGGTGTATGGTAGGCACTGCAGTGTACCAGGTGGCCTTGTATTTGTTCATGTCTTGCCAAAACGTTGAAGCCGAGAACTTGCCAGCGGCTGGAAGAGCCACTGCGGCTCCAGCTCCTAAGGAGCTCAGTAAGCCGGCTAACAAGCCATGAACGTGGAAAAGCGGGAGCACTATAACGGT
>JANLJB010030106.1:0-20322 GCA_026212285.1 Bursera cuneata | reverse complement strand
AGATAAAGTTCCATCAGCTATTCGAACTTTAAGATGACCAGAACAAGGAAAATAAGATGAAAACAGATGTGACTGGCTAATCATATGATCACTAGCACCAGAGTCTACAATCTAAGTAGTCTGTTTAGATGTTGAAAGAAGGGCAGAAGAAAGATTACCTGACTGAGCAAGTGAAACAGCGGAAGAATTAAGGATTTTGAACTGGTTTATCAATCCATACAGGTATTCTAATTGTTCCTTACTGAAAACAGGAATCTCTGGTACACTAGAAGACCACTCCATAAAGTTTTTAGATGGAGAAGCCATAGAAAAAAATTAAAAAAAATACCTGAGACAGATTGTAGAAGATGTTGTGCTAGTAGAAAACACGATCACAAGAAGAACTCACACATCCAAGTCTGACAGTCACTTTAAATCAACTGCCACACACACAATTTCACCAAAAACTATCAGCGAGCAGAATACAAAGGACTACCAGAATCTCATAATCGCCCAGCTTAGCAGATCTGATCGGAAAAAACAGCCAGCGACAGGTCGAAAGTAGGCCTGAAACGGATTTGATCGGAAGTAGGCCTAAGACTGATCTGACCTGAACTAGGCCTGAAACAGATCTGACCTGGAGCAGATCGGAAAAATCAATTTTCCGGTTGAAGACTTGCCGGAGATAGTGACGGGACAGGTCAGACGCGCCTGAGGGGGCTACTGGTCGTCGTCGTTTGAGCAGGGAGGATGGGACGGTGAACGTCATCGCTTGCCAGAAGTCGGCAGATCTGAGGCTGTCGGAAAATTCAAAAGTTGAATAAAACCGCGAATAAACGGCTGGAAAAGAAGTAGACTTCTCCGCTAAGGATACCAAGGAGAAGATCGGCAGCAATGAAGGCTGCCTGAGGGAAAAAAAAGTTTGCCGGAAAAAAAAGTGGCTGCCGGAAAAAGAGAAATCAGGCAAAAATCGCCGGGAAAAAGGCAGAAACCTCCGGTAAGGGTTCCAAGGGCAGGATCGGCAGCTTGGAAGGCTTCGCCGGAAAAAATTCCGGTCACCAAAAAATTTTTCCGGTCACTGTTGATCGCCGGAAAAAGAAAAAAAGAGGCCGAAGAGAGGCTCTGATACCATATAAGAAGAGAAATATGAAAGTGTTTCTTGTATATATTTGAATAATATTACATAGGTATTTATACACTTTACAATATTCAAAGAAAAGGAAAGAAAATAAATTCTAATAAATTCAAATCAATCCTAGAAATCAACTACATTAATCAAGGAGCAATTTAAGCACTGTCAAGGAGAAATCTAAGCAGAAAATATTTCTATTCCAACAGTATTAAAATTAACCTTTTATGAAATTTTCATTCAAATATGTGACCCTTGCTATTCTGTAACTAAAAACCTTGTCATTAAGGATATAAGCACTATGAAATAGCACGGAAACAAACCTCAGCAAGTGAACCTTCAGGTGAAGATAAACCATAAAATCTCAATAATATATCACAGTGAGTACTGCGATGTTTAAACTTGGTTGATACATGAAGTTGCTCAAATCGTCCACAAAGAATCTCAGTCTGATTGATACTGATAATCCTTGCAGCAGCCTGACCAATAGATACAGTCACCAAATACCGAATCATATTCTGCAAGTCCTTCCCTGAATGCAGGGTTAACTCCTCTGCCGACTGGTAACTTAGCAACTTATTTATTGCCTGCCATTCTTCTTTGGTCAAACTTTCTTCAATTAACTGAGGCTCCTCAGACGCATTCCCGGTAGAGTCATCCTCTGAGCTCACACGCCTGAGAAAAGAGGCAACTAGGAATAATTAACACAAAATATTTTTAAAAAATAAGATAAAGCAAATCTTAATGTAAGCACAAAAGAGAACGGCAAAGTTAAAGATGGCAAACTACAAATTTTAAAATCCTAACGCAAGGTAATTTTTATCCATGAGAAGGGTATCAAAGAGGTTTTTACCCACCATTTAAATGAAAACCAACTTTTCTTTTGAAGCCGCCTCTGTTCTGCTGCTTCCTTTGACTTTACTGATTCAAGCTTCGCATGTGCAAGCAACCTAAATGATGCATACACAAAATACAAAATACCTGACATTAGAAACAACAGAACGCATAGATCAGATGTGTACTATATATTACAATACCCTCTAAAAACCTTTGGCCTTTTTATGTCAATCTGACTATATACTATGACAAATGGAATTCAATCAAATTCTATTAAAGACAGTGGCAAGGCTAAGTTAAGTAGGCACACCTCCATAGAAGAAGTACTTTGGAATCAAGATCTTTCTCAATTTCTCTAATTTCAGAGTTGTTAATTGATGATGACTGTAGCAAGCATAAAGCATATAACTGAATATAACGGCGACGAAGCATACAGAGATGCTGAACCCTGTCCCATGAGAATCGATAGCTGAAGCAGGAATCAAATATAAAATCATTATCAACTTCAGATACACGTATACATGTAAATTACAATACAATCCATTAGAAGTGTTCTAGGAACAAATGGAAAATATTACGGCAGATATCCAAAATTCTCAATTCAAGTATAACCTTTCTAGTTATCAAATAAGAAGGGGAATTTACAAAAATAGCCTTTTATAAGAAACCAAAGAAACTGCATTAATTTTCATATCATAGCCCTCGAGTTGTCAAGCTGCTGAGCTACTGACCATAACCCCCAAGCTGCCAAGCAGCAGCTGTGCTCAGTAGGCTGAAAACTGTCAAGCTATCGAGCAGAGGACTATGGCGGGAAATATTATTAAGCAGGATTATGTTTGAAAACACACTTAACAATAAGGCTATTTTTTTAAGTTTCTGAAATAAGAATTACAATAAAATATTTGTACCACCTTTTCTTCTGCTGAAGGCCAGCTTGAGCAGCATAACGCCACCACAACTTACGATCCTCCGAAACCGGTACCAGAGGCCTTAAATGGGAAACTTCCACATATTTCCTATATTTTGAAAAAGCCTCTAGAAGTTTTATCCAATCATGATATTGCTCCTGTCAAAAAAGTAAAATAAAATAATGCATGAACTTGACCCTCCAGCGACTAGACAAGAAAGGGAATATTTGCTAGAAAGAAGATTCACTCAATTTTTTTTTTTTTTTTTGGTCTTGCATGGTTGAGCAAAGATATATTTGCATTTATATATATATATAAAAAAAAANTTAAAAAAAAAAAAAAAAAAAAAAAAAAAAAAAAAAAAAAAAAAAAAAACCTAGGCTGTTGACTAGGTGGAATTATTATGTGATAAAGTTCAATGCTTCAACTTCAGAAGAATTTGAGGATACTCCTTTTTTTACTTTTCGAGATTGGGAGGCATGTGGAACTCTGTGCTGTTTTTGTATCAACTTTCATGTGCTTCTTTAAGTGGAATGTTGGCTCACTATTTCTGTACCATTTACCATCTAATAGAATTTTTTTTTTTTTAATGTTCACTATGCCAAAAAAAATTAAAAAATTAAAAAGTAGACATATGTAGGCAGTGATAACATAATAAACGAAATAACAAACCTCTGTAATAGTTAAAGAAACATCAGTCACTTCAAAAGAAGCCTTCTCAAAAGGAATCTCAGGATCATTTCTTTCTTGATTTCCAAGGCGATGATATTTAAGTATTCCATTAATAGGTGACACCAAGTACTTTCGATTCATAGCCCATGAAGACACCATCCGAGAGTCAGCAGCAGGCTCATTTATACCATCTTCAAATATCTGAATAAAAATAAGAAAGGAAGAATAAAAATTCGAAGAAGGGGGGAAAACGGTGTACTCTATCCCATCATCCTAAGGAAATATATGCAGCAATAGAAGTATGAAGAATAAAAGTCTCAGATAAACAAACCTCAATCCACTCTTTGGGACTAAGATCTTCCCATTTCTTATCTATCTTCCAGGGGAGGCTATTAGAATCATGATACAGAGCAAGCCTCTCGAGATGCAATGACTGTATCAAAAACAATATTAGCCCAAATGATTTTGCTTTTAGTTAAGATAGAATCAGCATCAACCAAACATTTGAAAGACTTCATGCAACCAGGGGTCTGGGGGAAGGCTGTGAATTGGTCAATTAAAATAGTAAGCAATAACTTCATATAAACTATTAGAGGCATAAATTTCTCCTTTGCACGCAATAATCACACCTTCTCATGACCTTCTTATACTTCAAAAATAAATATATATAGATAAAAAAATTTAACTAAGGAGAGTCCCAGAGTATTTTTAAAAGGGTAGATCAAAGAAATCAGTACCATGTTCGTCTGAGTAAATGATTTACTGATAACAGAAGCTTTAGATCATGGCTCCACATATAGACAGAAACAATTCAGCAACAGAAACATAAACTAAAACTATTTTGAGGTTTACCAATCTGGGATTTAAACATTAAACATAAAGAACAAAATTTAGTTCCAGTCAAATTTGTACTTTAGCAACCTATTTTGTCTCATCATACTAAAAATATTAAACAAAAAGGAAATTTTCAATGACCTACCCTATTATTTGGACTAAATAAAGGCTAATCCCATGATTTAAATATTAACCTTAGGCCTCCTTTACCATTAGAGTCCATAGAGTGGAACTAAATTATACACTTTTATTTCCTCCCAGGAAGAAAAGAAAGTTGTATTGTATCCTCAGCAAAATTGCAGATAAGAGAATGCCAAATCTTCCTTCCCAACCAAAACAACTCCAATTAAGTTAACTTTCAAAAGCTTTATTGACATATTAAAATATATGTACACACGCACAATATTCTGCTTTTCACATAACCATCTCAGTAAATAGAGTTCATAAAGACAAGACGAAACTAACTTTTCGCAACTTATCCACAGCACCACTGGCATCAAAAATTTCGTAGCCCTGCTCATCCATTGTAACAGCAGCAAGCCTAGCTAGTGTAACACCCGAAGCAAAAGGATGGCCTGGATTACTACAAATGCAACATTGTTGTTAAAAATAAGCAGAGAATAATCAGGATTAAGAGAAAATAGAAAGAATCACAAGTCCTCGTCCTTCAAGAGCTAAGTGATAAGTATGTTTTTGATAGAGGCCAAGTTTCTCATACTTACACTAGGAAGAAAGGGAAAGATGACAGAATTGCTAAGGGCATTTAGGGTATGTTCCCAATTTGTTAGAGACCAATTTTTCTAACAAGACTAGCTCAGCTCAAGATACTCAATAATGACTGAAATACGCAAAGCTTTTAATTCGAAATAAAAGAAATTACAGTAGCCATTGTCTATTCTTCGAGGGAATAGAAACCTCCATTACAATTAACTATCAACGATAATAATCTCTCCCTCTCATTCCCCTTCAATCCTTATCTATACTATCTCATAACAAACTCTCCTTACCCACGCCAGCTCATTACACACAGCTCACTAATTTATTTTGGGAACATACCCTAGATTCATGTGCTTGCAAGTTTTATTAAAACATTAATAAAGTATACACAAACTACTAATGGAAACAATTTAAGCCGAAAAGACCATTAAAGCGTATGGCCACTTACCTAATAGAATCCTCATATCTAATATGTACGTTGCTAATTGATATCTTTAGGTTTCCAATAATGGTAGCAATTAGAGAACCCAGCCATGAATTTTCAACAGGAGGCTGCATAAGAATCAACCATCAGTTACATTGAAGAACATGCAAATATTGTCATTCTTTCACACACATTGGAATTTGGATACATAGTCAAGGAGCATATTACTGGTCAATTGGACAGAAATAAATTGCTTCAAGGAGCATACACATGTATAATAAAATAAAGGATAGTTCTATTGACCTCTCTTGAGATTTGGCATAAATATATGCAACCCAACTATTTTCAAATTCAGCAGACCACTCAAACTCTGGAAACTGTAATAAACATTACCAAAATTTAAGATAAACCCCCCCTGAAATTTCATAAAAATTGGTTGAAAACCTGCCTTATAGAGAAAGCCATTGACCCAAATACTAAACCAATAACATTTTTTTTTTTTCTGATACAATTTTCAGTTTCTTATAAAATTAAAAAACCTAAACTACTATTTATCTGAACTTCATGAAACATCAAAAAAATCAAAGAGAATATCCCTAAAATAAGCAATAAAGACAACAATATTTATGGAAGTTTAGTGCGAAGAAATACAAAACACTAAGGGTTTGTTTGTTTATGTATTTGGAAAACTATTTTCTGTTCTGCACATTTGCCAATGCATTTTAAATTCAAATATATTCAATAACAATCACACATCTTTTAATTAAATTCAACTATTATTTTCAAAATTCAATACCAACCACATAATCTTACTTAAACATCAAATCCTTTAGTAATAACAATTTTAAAAAAAAAAACACAAACAGAATCAAAAAATTTGTAAACAAACACACACTAAGAAACTCCTAGGAAACTCCATACTCATTTTCCTCTCTGATAAGAAACTAAACTAATGATTAATGATTTAAAATAAGTATCTTAGTTCAAGGCAACCAAAGGTCCACTGCAAGAGTAGGAAAAGTACATATATCATAAGCAAACAGTGAAGAAGAAAAAAAGAAAACTAAGATAATACAGCTTTCCAGTCCCTATGAATATCGAAAAAGAAAAAACCCCTTAATTTGTTTTGTAACCTTTTTCCTTTATTTTACAATCATGGTAGTATAGAAAATTTTTGAACAATGTACAAATTTTTTAGAACTTTCTCCCTTAAATTTAGATTTTTAGTACTTCGCTCCCCCCAAACTTGTAAAGTTTAGTTTCAGCCCTGCCCAAAGGGGATTTGAACCCTCAAGTATGGTTGAAACCAAGGGTTTTACCATCAAAATCAACCTTTCTGGTTCTTAATTTATTTTGCAGATTAAACTTGATTAAAAAGTAAAAGATGTTGTACCATGAGTAGTACCAAAAATATGATCTTCTAAACTTATAAGATATTAAGATCAGGACAAACAGACCTACTCAGCTAGGCTTCAATTATTTTGCCTAGATGTTCAGAGAGGTAACAAGTTCTCTCTTTTGATTCTTTGAAATGAACGGCTATATTTACATAATTTTATCTCTTTTCTCCAATAGAATTCAATGTATCCCATCAAACATAAATATAGGTCTAACACAAAATCAGAAGATTCAATTTAAACTAACACATGAACAAAAAACCATTAGGAAACACATAAGAAATTCATACAACAAAGAGTTCCTTCACATGATTGAAGATTCCAAAAATATACAGATCAACAAGGCCTCTCGTATATGTAACAAATTACTTAGAAAAGTTGAACTTCATTTGTATGATCCAAGATGAGGTGTAAAAAGCATAAATCCATATTTTATAGTAATATCTAATCAACACACTGAGAGCTATTTTGAACAAAAATTCAACAAGTACTGAAATTAAAATCCATACACTGCCCAGCTTTGACCTCGATTTTGCTTCAAGAATTGCTGATTCTGCTTCCTGCATGCAGTAATAAGAAATTATTGCAGGAAAAATAAGAAAAGGACAAAAAATGATCAAATAAAAATAAGAAGCAGAAATCTTAATTGCAAAATTATCGTCCTAAATGAAACAAAAGTAAGCTCTGTTTATCCTACAATCAATGGAGACAAAAGCTTGTAGTCAGTTTGACATGAAAATTCTAAAACACCCAAAGTGAAGGGTATGGCAAGCTTAAGAGAGAAATCAAAACCAATAAATTCAGTCAAGTACGTATATGTGTGTTTGCGCATGTGTGTCTGTGTGTTAGGAGGTAGGATCAAAGGCACGATTTTTCACAAAAAGTACAACAAAATTTTTAGACCATTGAATCAATGCACTTTCAACGGTTTGAAATTAATCGAACATGCATAACAATACAATTTAGGAATGAAACATGATAGATGCAGTCTGAACCATTCAAAGTCCTTTTGATATGATGGTTCATTAATGATTTCATAATGTCTATGAAAAATATAGTGCCATTAATCCTAAACTTGTACCATCAATATAAATACAAATACACTTCCATTCATATTCGGGAAATTTGCCGAATTAGCCTCATGGAGGGTGTCAAAATGAAAAATAGCCCCCACTCAATAATTATCTTATGCACATAGCTATTTGCAACAAAAAAATCGTTTAGATGACAAAAATACCCCCAACAATATATTCAATAAGTTTTCTACATTCTAAGTTCCATTTTAGAGTTCCATTCGATCTTCAACCTACCCTACGATTCACTCTTTGCTTGTATTTTTTAGCTTGAAATTTAGTTTATTTGAATGGTTTTCAAAGTCCGAAGTTGGGTTTTTGTTGATTTTGAAGTTTGAAAGTGTCGATTGCTTTCATCTAAAAAGTTACGATGATGATAATCTGGAAAGTTTTAGGACTGTGACGGTCCATGATGGTCTGATTTTAGGTCCGACCTTGACGATCTACACAAACTATCAAGGAAGTAATGATCGGACCGTCACGGTCCTAAAACTTTTCAGATTGTTATCAACGTCGAAATTAAACTTTTTAGATAAGAGCAGTCAACACGATCAAACCTCAAAATCAACAAAGAACTTTGAACTTCAAAAACCATTCAAATAAATTCAATTTCAAGTTAAAAAACACAATTTGAACTAATCAATACAACCAAAGAGTGAATCTAGGGTAGTTTGAAAATCAAATGAAACTCAAAATGTAAGAGAAACCCATTCAAAATAGTCAGGGATATTTTTGTCATCTTAACATGTTTACTGTAGCAAATGGCTATGTACAAAAGAGAATTACTGAGTTGAGGCTATTTTTCATTTTGACCCCTTTCAAGAGGCTATTTTGACAAATTTTCCTTCATATTCTGCATGATGATATTGTCAGATATTTTAGTCAACCAGATCATTACTTGTTGGAAAGAGAGGAGCACAGACAGTATACTGTGATTGCATAAATGTGTTGTTGACCTAACTTAACCTACCACACAATGTTTATCCATAAGCTGTGATTAAGTAAATCAAACGAATTACGTCAAGCCTCAAAGAAAATCTCATCTATGCCCTAAGCTTTTTTTAACCTGATAATGTTTTCATGAATTTTTTACTTTCCTACTTCACAAATCCAAGAACTTGATAAGTAGATATTGTAGTTCTTCACTAAATCCTTATTGTGATCTCACTATAGAGTTCATAGTCCCCTAAAATCAAAGCCACATATGCACATAATATTATACAATGACGAACTAAATTTCAACTTATTATTCATCTCGCTCTTTTCATTTAAAAACAGCCTATGCAACAAATCATTTCAAGGCTGATATTCTCCATGGACCTCATTGACTACTTAAAACAAATTCCATTTCTCATGAAATTAATCCCTTCTTATAAACTTAAACTATCCTACAAACATAATTAAACATTCTTAATTATTCTTCCTTTCCAGTTGTGCCTCCAAATTCTCAAATAGAAGTTTTAACAATTTTATGATCAATTCGTTAGATCTTTTTGTATACAACTTGTTTAACTTTTTTATCTATTTTTCTCTTTTCTAATGAAAGCATCTTTGGTTTCTCTCAGAAAAAGTAATGTTATGTAAACAAAGTTTTTATCCAACCTTTAATATTCCAAATGATTTGGCATTTGTTAAGAGTTATCACATGTAAGATAGATTAATATCGCAAGGGATATAACAGTTTTAAGTCACATCACTTGGGATAATAAAGTTGGGATATGAACTTTGTTTACACGCTTTTTTTTTATGTCACAATAAATTTAAGATGCGGCTATTTGCACCCAAAAAATTAAAGTTAACACCCATCATTTTAATAAAAATTTATATTACTTAATTATCCTCACATTAAATTACTTATAAGGATAATTATTCAACTAAATTAATTAATTAATATCTTTTTCATTATCAGATTAATTATAATCCATAACCTCTCCTCTCCAATTTAAAAGAAAAAAACACTAAATTAATTAAATATTTATTTAATAATTAATTCCATTACCTATATTTTTTAGAGTTCTATATATAAATAAGTGATTGAAGATGGCTTAATCTGTTAAAAGATCTTGATCTCTTATTTCTAATTTGAAAACTTAAGAAAAAAAAAAGGAAAAAAACCCTCGAATTAAGTGTTCGTCATATAACTATGTTAATATTGGAAGATGCAAGCAGTAGATTTAAAGCAATTAATTAATTCAATTGAAATTTGCAAAACAATTGAAGCATATCAAAAACTTAAAATTAATAAGCATATAAAACAAAATTAAGTAATTAAACAGAAATTTAATAAAGGTTATTTTGGAAATTTCAAGGGTGAATATAGTAAAAAGAATAATTTTAAATTTAAATTGGGGGGGTCCATTGAGAATATGGATGTGGAAAAAAAAATTTGGGTGCAAAAAGCCCACCTTAAATTTTATTGATAAGACAACAAAAAAATATATATATAAAGAACTCAACTTTACTTACACAGTTTTGCTCCATATAATCACCGGAGGCATCAAAAGACCCAAGATCAGCAATGAGAATGACCAAAAATTATATATAGATATACACTTCACTTAATTGCTTTACATGGAAATTGAATTGCTCTCAAATAACTCAACATTACAAATTGTTGGCTACATTTATTTTTTTTCAATAATCCAATTCTTTCATAAATAAAATGACAAACATAAGCATCTCAATAAGTAACAGATTCATAAAATCATTAATTTGATATCATAGAGATCAAAGAGTTCTAGGAAGTGGCATTGGATGTCGTATACATGACAAAATCACATGCAAGTAACCAAATTGAGAATCGAAGGCCAAAACATAATTGACAAGCAAATCATTGAGCACTTCTCACAATGACAGCAAAGAAGCACATATCAGATATATATAACATATATTTTCACCTCAATCTGTTTTAGTTTGGCTTCAAAAAGTTTGTCCCTGTCCTCCTACAAAAAAAAAGTAATGGAACCAGAAAAAGTGAGGCCCAAAGGGAAACAATAATTGTTTAATGATAAGGGAGTAAATACATAGACACCCCCGTGGTATACCTTAAGTAACAAACTCACCCTTGTTATTCATAAAGTAACATAAAGACCCCCATTTTGATATTTTAAGTAACATAAAAACCCTCATGTTTGCCCTTCAAGACCCCTATGTTTTCCAACTATAAGGGTGTCTATGTTACTTTATAATCAATAGGGGTGAGTTTGCTACTTAGAGTATATCATGGGAGTGTCTATGTATTTACCCCTAATGATAAGCAGAACAATTTATCATTTCCAATAAAAAAATAAAAATAATTCAACCTTGAGAGTCTGGCCATTAGGAGCAGGATGAGCAAGAATGAAGACACGGTCAATGAGGACGATGACAGGTTCCTTGCCTAAACTTTTCCAGGGAACCTATAATACAGAACATGGTTAAAAAGGGAAAAGGAATTAAAGAACTTAGATAACTAGAGCAAAGCATAAATCAGAAAGCATACCAGGAAGCCAAACACAGTTTTGACGTCCTAAATTTCGCACGAGCTAAAGTCACAAACTCTCACAACATTTTAACCTCGGTCTTAAAACAAATCTAAAATGCTATTCCTTGATAATTCTAACAACAATTTACTCTTTGTTCAACAGTTAATCCAAAAATTCTGGAATTAAATCTCCTTTCGTAGGGACCAAATAACCCAAAAGTCATAGAAGAAGAGCTAGATCAATATGAAGCAAAATACCCAGAAATGTAGACTTTAAATTTGCTATGACACATACCATACAGAAATAATAATAACAGCTGTCTCACAACTTTCTCCACGGAACTCAAAAGATACTCAAATTTGTCATCTAGGAGCTTCCTGAGTAACCACTTCAGTTTGTTACCTAAATGATTCCATATAAATTTCTGAAGCAGATATGTTTTTTCAACTCTAGGAGTACAATGTGATACGGCATCCCAAACAATTATTCATGATAAACTCAACCCACCAGAACACCCTTCCAAAAACAATTCCACATGCTATAAAAAAAAAAATTTTTAAAAAAGCCAAAAAAGGAAAAAAAAAATCAGGTCAAGATCCCGAACTCAATCCATAAGCTACTAGATCGATAATAGCCACCTTAAGGGTTATAGAACCGACAAAACCAGCTTTGACAGTAACAGGAAGATTTAGTGAATTTAGTGCCTCCGCCTTCAATTTCAGATCTTTCAGAACAACATCACCTGTAAAAAGAGACATGTCATTGGAAAAGCTTTATAATAAGAGCTGAAAAAGGTTACCAACAATGTGACATGATTTGGCAACCAAGTGGAGATATCACATTTGAAGATATTTATACAAAATAAGCCTGATATTTCACTAATACAGTTCAGGATTCAGATCAGAGATCACTTCCATTGGAAAGAATAATTCCTTTCTTTCCTCCTCTCTTTTTGTTTTTCATTTTTTTCCTTTAATAATTGAAAATAAATAATAATAAATAGGGTCAAAAAATGCATCTAAAACATACTTATCTCAGTTCAAAGGTATTAGGCAAATTTTTTTTTTTTAAGGCACAAAAATATTAGGCAAATATCAGCAAAAACGGTAGACAAGCCCCCTAAAGATTAAGGCAAACCTTTCCAAACACTGATTCTTAAAGCCTCCACAGAAAGTCCATGGACATATTCACCCAAATATCTTCGAAGCAAGTGCAAAACCTACAAGTGAAGAACCATTCAAAATTTCTTTAATCACATGGCTTCCACATAGACAAAACAAATTATTAAGCAATAAAACCATAACAAATTTGTAAGCTTTCAAAAAGCGAGTCAAATGATGCCATAATTTTAAAACAAAAATTCAAAAAAAGTCACTTGTCCTAAATCACAGTGGAAATCTTTTTGAATTAAGAATAAGTACAGAAATTCGAACTTTGTGCATAAAAGTTGAAACATTGATAAATTATCAAGACCCTTTCAATCACCTAAAATGCATTTGGCTTATTCAAAGGAAAAAGAAAAAGGCTAAACCATTTGAGGAAAAAAAAAAACAAGTGACCACTACTGAACTTAGTTTATCTTTTGCGAGGCAGCAAACCTAGGTAATATTATGGTTTATATTCTTTTTAGTTTTTAGGTGACAACCTTACTGTCTAATAACATTCATGAGGCAGCAAGACAGGTGCGAGTTATTTCAGACTCTTGTTTTTCTCTGTCCAACAAGGACCATCGTAAATTTCGTGGGGCAAAAGAGCCTTGGTTTTTCAGAGTTAGCCATTTTTTTATTCTCTTAGCAAGAACGGAAATAAAAGCTATTTTAATAGGCCAATGAGGCGGAGGTTAATTTTGATATAATCTGCTTATTTACATCTCTATATGCATCACTTTCTAAAAGAAATCCAGCAAACTTCTTTCCTTTTCATTCATATAAAGTAGGATGTCACTCTGTATTACTTTTAGAACGCCTTATACTCCTGTTCTGATTTAAATTTTAATGAGCTTTTGACAGTTTAGAGACATCTAGTAGGCTAGGTGACCCTGAGGAATTGGACCCCAGACCATGCAGCAGCAAACCACAAGTATGACCATTTCTTGGTTTACAAAATTCTTGGACATTGGCTTCATTAGCTGGATAGTTAACGAATCCTTCTGAAACTCACATAAGCCAACAAGCCCAATTTCTAGGCATTTTTTAAAAGAATATGATAATTGCCACATAGTCGCAAACGGAAATTAAGCTTAACGATGCACTCCAAACATATCCACGATTTACTCTAATCAATACAAGCTCTCTATAACACTACATAGTACTCAAAACGACACGTCCTCAGTAGCGACTGACACTGCGCGCGCACTCCACCAAAACAATAACAAGCCAATACTCAAATCAATTAGATACGAAAAATGAGCTATAAAACAATTAATAAAAACAAAAAAGAAACACATACGTGAGCTTCGAACATGGTGATGATCAAGGCGGTTTGCAGCAGATTATTCTCTTATGATTCTGTGAAATGGAATGATCGGCGAAAAAGTGCCGCCATCGACGAGCAGGTGAGTGTCGTGAGATCGTTTCAGGATTAATTTAGGGTTTGTTGAGAGATTAAACCCTCGTCGTCTTGATCCGTACACAAAGTCCAGAATAAGGCGGACGGTTTGAAAGAGAAAAGGACACAAAACAAAGCTTTAGAGAACTTCTTCTGCCTCCGCCCGTGGAAGCTATATAAATGTTGGTGTTGTCAAATTACAAAAATACGCCTACCTTCAGGTGTTTCTTGTAGGTTCGATTTTGCGTTAACTTATTAAATTTTGCGGATCATTTTTTATTTAATAATCAAAATAGAAAAATATAAGTTAGTTTTTGTTTGCAAAAATAGTAAATTTATTCCAGAAACCAGGTCATTATATACACTACAAAACAGGTTCTATATCTATTGCTAAATATTATTTTTTTTATTCCATAATTTTAAACACAAAATATTAATAACTGAGTAATAATAAATACAACAAAAATTGCATATCTATATTTAAAAATGAAAACATTTATTAACACTTGAATATTGTTATAGACTATTGTGTAAATTTTTATAAATATCCCAAATTAACTGATATGGTGGCAATTAAATAATTAAAATCAACAACTAATGGATATTATTATGCACTAAAAAAATAAATAAATAAACCATTTATAATATCAACTTATTTGCTAAGATTCATAAGAAACTGATGAGTGGGGCATCCCTCCTTTTTTCTTTTTTCAAAGTGATAAATACAATTTGGGCAAGTCATCGTGTAAAATCTAATCAGCCGTTACTATTGTTTCACAACTTCCACGCGTAAATCAAAACTAATCTATTAAGCTTATCAAAACCCTAATTCAGTCAATTTCAATTGTTTTTAATATATTGAAATTACTATTTAACCCGTGTGATAAAAATATAGATAATATATATATATATATATAGGTCAGGCTATTGTGACTTAATTTTTTTGACTTAATTTTAAACACTATTAGATAATCATTGATTTTTTTAATCCAATGGTGGGAAGAGTTGCTGAGGTGGCATTAGAAAAATTGTTTTTTAATTTATCTTTTTCATCCATAGATTTTAGTAAATCAATGGTTATAAAATAGTATTTGAAATTAAATCAAAAAAATTAAGTCATAATATATATATATATATATATAGAGAGAGAGAGAGAGAGGGAGATAGAGAGAGAGAGAGAGATTTTTGTGCATCGCAAAAAAAAATAACAGATTAATGATTGGTTTAATATAGAATGCAACAAAAATTGCATATTAAGTTAAAGTTAATATGGATTTTGTGTAAATAAATATCTTTCATTGATATAAATAAATGATTGACAATCCATTTCTATATTGACTTTGATAATTTGATAATTGACATTACTATGAATAAAAATAAATATTTTAAATTTCGATTTGTCAATATTATCATAAACTAAAGTATTTATGATATAACCTTATTTAATAAGAAATGGATGAATATTGAAAAAGCCATTCGGAATTTTTTTTTTTTTTTATAAAGAGATAAATACAATCTGGACAAGTCCCATTTTGGACATATAAATCAAAACTGATATATTAAAATTATCAAAACGCCTAAAATTCAGTCAATTTCAATAAATTTTATGCATTGAAGTGAGATTATCGTACATACAGAGAGAGATGTATCCGTCTCTTTTTCTAGCTAACAAGTAATTAAAAGGTCGAAAGATACGATTTGACTCTTGAAAATGAAATGGGGGAAATTCCAATAACCCCCCAATTAAATTTGAAAAAAATATTTAATCCCATACTTTTATTAAACTAACACTTACCCCCCAAATACCTTTAAAAAACTAACACTTACCCCGCAAATATTTGGGGGATAAGTGTTAGTTTTGAGAAAACAGTGGTAATTTTTGGGAAATAAGTGTTAGTTTAGTAAAAGTGTGGGATTAAGTGTTTTTTTGAAATCTAATTGGGAGGTCAGAGTAAATTCCCCAAATGAAATGTCATCGTCACAATAAATAAAGTCATCTTCATAATAATTCGAATTGTAATAAATGTTCTTTATTCCCCCCTCATTACTCTGTTTTCAGATTTTAATATAAGATTTTATAAAATATTTTATTCACAAGTCAGTGCCTTTTCTCAAATACACCACATGATTTTTTTTTAATTTTTTTTGTGTGTGTTAAAATCACTTTATTGATCGCATGATTAAGAGAGAAAAAAAAAAATCTTATAATCTATACTTCATATTGAATCTGACCTGGATTTTATATTTGTCTTATTATGGTATATTTTTATCAATGTATTAAGATTTAAGGACAATGAGAAATGATCAAAATTAGAAGGGATTTAAAAAAAATAACATGTTAAAAAATTTTAATATTATTATCATAATCTAACGGTCAACAACTATTTTTAACTATTTTCTTCTTGTCTCTAACATTCTTTTTAAGCTATCAAATTATCGATCTTTTAACATTCGATGATTAATAAACAAAACTTGTTGACTTATTTGTTTGTCATTTTAGTTCTAACATCTAAAATTTTATAGTGCATTTTTCATTTTTCAAATGTCCCCTTCGTTTCAGTCTTTTTTTTATCTTTTCATTTATTATTTTACAATTTCCTTTTCCATCATTTAAAAGCTAATTTTTATTTTTCAAAAATTATTAAATTATTTAAAATTAAGTAAAAATATTAAGATTTATATGTTTAGAGGTGAAAAGTGTTTACAAATAAAACAAATATGATTTCTACAATTCTTTTAATTCATATCAGTTGCGTTTCTGGATTATTTAAATTAAAGAATAAAATTATAATTGCATAAATTTAAAATGTAGGCATCCATTGGACGATGAGTGGTGCAAGCCAGCTAAACTTTGCGTTCAACTATATAATAAGCCCAATAGTCAGGTGTATTGATCAGAACTATAAGATAATATAGGGCTCTAATTTGATTGAAGAGTTCATATATAGAACTGGTGGGGGGCATTTAGTAACAACCTTTAACTTATAAGCAAAATTCCTACCTACTCGCAAGAACCCTTGGAAACAATCAAGCAAACTACAAGTTGCATCGACTGTTTTTTATAAGCCAACACTTTGTCACTTGGGCACTTAATATAACAAAGCCATAGACTTTTAGGATCAACATCAACAGCAACTTGTACGTTGGTACAATGAAAATCTCAGATTCATTTGGTTGTATTGTAATATAAGTGTCTCATCACAGGACAAAATGAAACTATAAATCAACTCATTGTTGTCCAGGGTTTTGCTGCATAGCCACGAATGCCACTCCTGTTCTGGCTTCTTCTTGCAAGTTGCAGCTAATAGTCATGGCAGGTGAAATGGACGATGGCATAGAAGACTCAACCGCCATGCCTGTTGCAGAGGTGGTCAAGGTGTCAGAAACATATATACTAGTATATATAAAGATGTAGGACAGGACGTTTTCTCGCTTTCGAAGTTCATAACTTTCTCTTATGATATTCGTTTTGAGTGTATAATATACCGTTTTGAAACTAACTAACGCTCTTCGACTTAATTTACAGCTGAAGCTATTAAACCCCTCACACGCCCTCTAAAGTCTCTAAAAGTGCATTTTAGTTTTTGGTTAATTTGAGTCTAAGGATTTTAGTATATACAAATATGTTTTTTCCCTAATTTTGTTATTATCTCATTATTATCATTCAATAGAATTTCAAACTTTTTGCTCTACTGTATTTTGTTCATAGCTTCAAGTGGTATAAAAGCAATGTAGTTTGTCTTCTATGATATGCTACGATTCGGAATGCAACCATCCATATGATGACGATCTAAGGATGAAGGTCATAATAGTACAAGCTATAGCAAGTACCAGTATGGTCGCCGTTGGGAAGCTAGTGATTAGTGCAGTAATGCAATTAAAGATTGAAGGGCTCAGTCATCGCCTAGAAGTTAAGAAACTTGTGGCCATAGGGAGAATGTTCGAAGGCAAGGGTGAAACAAAGAGAAAGTGCCTCGCGTGCCAGAACCAGACGGATTCCGAATCATGTCATCGAGATACTAGTTACAAAGTAAGAGATTTAGAACAAAGGCATTGAAGTTGCATCAAATTCCATTTTTTGATAAAAATTCGAGAACAAGTTTTTCTAAGGAGAGGAGTATGATGTAGCACTATTTGAGTCAGATTATTGTTTTAATTATAATTTTTATTAATTTAAAATTTTTTAATATTATTTATTATTTAATTAGGATTTTCATTATTTTATGATAAGCCACGACGTTCAACTAGAGGTTTCAAACCAAATCCCAAATATTTGGGAGGAAGTTGATGGGGGAGACACAAAAGGGAAGTGACGATGTAGTGGCGTGCATGCATGCATAGACAAGGTCTTAGCAGTTGGAGAAATTTAAGCTTCATGTTATCTTTCTATTGCATTTTATTTCAGTAGTACGTGGAGTCCATTTCTATTATTTTATTTATATAGTGTCAGTTATTGATAGTGGCCTAGGATGTTCCTATGTTTTCGGCTTACTATATAAGCAGCCATGGATTATCAATGAGGGATAGAAAAAATTATTCCAGTTAAATTGTGGTACATTCTCACTGAAGGGGATATTTTCATGAGTATATTTTTTATTTACATACACACAGGACCTATCATTGGTATCAGAGCTCTTATGGGAACCAACAAGGAGCAGATTGAGCACTTAGAGTCTAGACTCGGTGCAGTTCATGAGGGATTACAGCAAGTGGAGTTTGGTATGAATGACAAACTCCACCATTTGGAGGAAGCTCTCAATTGACTTTCGAACCTATTGCTC
This sequence comes from Bursera cuneata, assembly GCA_026212285.1. Lineage (NCBI taxonomy): Eukaryota > Viridiplantae > Streptophyta > Magnoliopsida > Sapindales > Burseraceae > Bursera > Bursera cuneata. The sequence goes on along the minus strand of JANLJB010030106.1, from coordinate 1,560 downwards.
GCATGCAGAGTCCTCAAATCATGACAATCACCACCGAGAAAACCAAGCTGGAGGTCAGCAGATCGTCTCATCCAAATCAGCCAAGCTAGAATTTCCACGGTTCTCTGGAGACGAAAAACAAGTTCAAGAGATGCTGAATTCTGGCCTCATTTGACCGAGCACCAGTCCGTTTTCATTACCAATATTATTGGTGAAGAAAAAGGATGGTAGTGGGCGATTTTGTACAGACTACCGCACACTCAATACCGCCACCATAAAAGACTAATTTCCCATTTCGACAGTAGAAGACATGTTGAACAAATTACATGGCGCATCCTACTTTACCAAGCTCGATCTAAGGGTCGGATATCACCAAGTAAGAGTAAATCCTTCTGACATACTCAATACTACTTTTCGTACCCATAACGATCATTAAGAATATTTAGTGATGTCGTTTAGCCTATGTAATGCACCCTTTACATTCCAAGCCATCATGAACTCAATATTTCGACCTGATCTTTGAAAGTTTATTTTGGTTTTCTTCGATGATATTCTCGTATATAGTTCTACTTGGGATACGCATGTAATGCATGTTAAACGAAACTTGGAGATTTTGAGGCAGCATCAATTTTTTGCCAACGTCAGCAAGTGTGCATTCGGCCAACAGGAGTTAAAATATTTGGGACACATTGTTACACCTCGAGGAGTGAAGGTCGATAATCACAAAATTGCAGCCATGGTGGCGTGGCCTCAACCAACTAATATTTTCCGAATTATGTGGTTTTTTAAGCTTGACAGGATATTACAGGAAATTTATTCTAGATCATGGCATCATCGCTCGACCCTTTACCAACCTCCTTAAGAAATGGCAGTTCAGATGGAAAGAGGAAGCTAGAGTAACCTTCGTGATTCTTAAGCAAGAGATGACCACCACACCTGTCTTGGCGATGCCCAATTTCAACAAGTCCTTTACCATAGAAACGGATGGCAGGGGAAGGAATAGGCACGGTTTTAACTCAACAAGGCAAGCCTATCGGCTTTATGAGTCGTGCACTGGGAGTTACAAAAAAATCGTGGTCAACCCATGCCAAAGAAATGCTTGCAATTGTGGAGGCTATGCGCGTATGGCGACCATTTTTATTGGGGAGGAAGTTCTTCATTCAAATAGACCAATGCAGCTTAAAATATTTTTTGGAACAACGCTTGGCAACACTGGAGCAGCAAAAATGGGTAGCCAAATTGTTAGGCTACGATTACGAGATCACTTATCGCCCAAGCCATGAAAATTCAACAGCGGACGCCCTCTCACGTAAGCCCAACAATCCAGTCCTTAATCACCTCCATGTAGCCACCCTAACCATGTGGGATGACGTTCGGAAGGTATACGAAGGGGACTCATACATTCAGTCAGTAGCTCATTTGGCCAAAACTCAAACCGAAGGACCATATACACAACGATAGGGGTTATTCTACTTCAAAGGCAGGGTAGTTATTCCTTCCCAAGGGGAGTTATGGAAAAGGCTGCTACATGAGGCTCACGACACAAAAATAAGGGGCATTCAAGAGTGTTGTAGACGTTCA
>JANLJB010030105.1:8873-20319 GCA_026212285.1 Bursera cuneata | reverse complement strand
AAGGTTTGCTCTCTTTCCTCTTGCTTTGCTCCAGCAATACTAACTCTCTCTTTTGCAGATTTTGGTTGAACAAAATCAACGCTTGCTAGCACATTATTCATCAAATCAAAGGTGGGAAGGTGTTCTTAACCAAGGCATAAACAACATACCTCATTTTCACCACTTTTGGAGAAGATTTCGGCAAGCTTTTGAAGCATTTTGCAAGGAGTTTTGTGAGTATTATTTCACCTTATTAATTGCTGGAAAATCTTAATTTGATCCTAGGGTATTCACCTAACCTAACAGAAAATGCCCCTCACTTAACAATTTCAAGCAAGACAAAATAAAGGGCAAAAACTAAAATCCGGAGATGGGCGCCGTGGCTGTAGCATTTGGGCGCTGCGGCGCTCAGCTACTGACTTGGTGATCTTCTGTAGCATCGAAGGAGCGTGGGGGCGGTGGTAATGGGCGTTGTGGCAGTGGAAGCATGATCAACAAATTCGTGCAAGTCAGAGGCTGAGCGCTGCAGCGTCGGCTTGTAAGCGCTGCGGCGCGTAGCTACTGACTTGGACAAAAATTACAAAAATTTGGCTAAGGAAAATTACATCCAAATGAAATCTAATGCTTTCTAAAGCACTCCTACATACATTTAAAGACAATTACAACAAAAACCAAATACAAAGCAAAAACCATTTAGGAGGCTATGCAATCCAAAAAGTTAACAACTAATTGGATTTCATTGCATCCCAATGATGAATTTGACTCAATTACCATTTTTTTGGATTGGTTCGGGATGAAATTGAGTTTGGACTTGATTGAGCTGAAATCGAAGGGTGGCCGGATTCGGATCAGTAAATCATATGTGTTTTTTTTTATTAGATGAAATATTTTTTCATACTAAATTAATTTTGAATTATTTATTTATGAAAGGACATTTATTGGACAATGTATACCATTTTTTGTAATTATGCAACAGTTTAGATAATTTTTTATTTTGTAATCTATATAACAGTTTAGATAGTATTTTTTTTATATTATCCAAAAAAATAAAAACTTTAAGTTGGATTAGAAATTTCATAGCAAATAAAATTGCCCACATAAAAAAAAAAAAACCAAACATGTGACTTGATCTGGTACTCGACTCGATATCTGACCCACGCCAATTCGAACCCGAAGGGAAACCCGAGTTTTGGGTTATGTCGGATTGATTTCTTAAAAAACCCGATTCGGGTTCACATGTACTGACCCATGGAGTTTTGGGTTTTGGTCAGGTAGACTCAAACTTGACCCGATCCGATCCGTGTCCATCCCTAATTGTTAGTGAAGATTGAGGGAATTTTGTCCAATGATAAAAAGTATTTTAACATGTGACTATGGGTTGAGGGTCTATTTTTGATTTGGGACCATAGCGAAGTCATTTTGGCAAATTTACCAATAAACAAATATTAATTTCTAATTTGTTGATACGTCTGCTTCGTTAACCAGTGAAGACTAAGAACAACGGGGAAGGTGAAGGAAGAATGGCTATAGCAGCCCCGGGTCAGCTCAATTTGTATGAATCACCTACTTGGGGTTCCAGAAGCGTTGATTGCTTCGAGAAATTAGAGCAGATTGGCGAAGGCACTTATGGGTTAGTTTGAATTTTATTTTTACAATTATGCGTATATAATAAGTACCCATGTAGAAATTCTCTTCAGCTTCGATTTCTTCAACTATGTTAACCTGTTTTGCCAAGAACTGGAAGAAATCAAACGGAGAAAACGTGAAATTAGAATAGGAAAGTTGTCAGCTTTCTTACTAATGTAAATGCCAAGTTCTTTTGGACTGAAAGAAATTTTTAGCCTTGATTTGAGGCAAATATTTATTTTAATGGTTGTTCAAACTTTGGTAGAAAATTTGGAGCAAGAAATTCAGTCTGCAGAGCATGGCATTGTGGATTTTTTTTTTCTTCTTTTAGAGATATAGAACCTTATTACAGTTTGAAGTATCGATTCCTTCAGTGTATGCTTATGAATTTTGTGTTTTTGTTTTAAAAATTAAGTAAGGATATGTGTTTAGTATTGAATTTTGAAAATGATATGTGATTGATATTGATTAGAAATGGATTGGTAAATGGGTGTCTTACGAATCATGTGCAAATGCAATCGGGCACTTCATAAAAGACCATTCTCTGATAAAGAACCTTGCTTGCCTTACCAGCTCTCTTGTTATGAGCATGCCCCACTGGTGGATTCAGTCCCTTCCTTATTTAGCCTTGCTTTCCAGAAAATGTTTTCTGGAAACATAAATTAGTTTTTCATTCATCTTACAAAACATCTTGCGTTTGTCTTATATATTTTATGGAATTACAAAGGAGTCTGCACCCAAAATGACTTGAACTGGGCAGTTTGGGTTGGTTTGTATCTGTTCGGGTTGCCATGATGACTTTTAGGTCAGTTTGCTGGTCAGGATTTCTGAACCCACAAAAAATTTAATTAAACACTTTTTAGAAACCATGTTACAATTGTTAAGGCTTTACAGAATTGATTGATTTTAGATTGAGGATAATGTGAACCTAAGGTTTATTATTTGTTCTAGGAATATTTATTTTTAGGGATTTAATCATATTACTTCTCATTCGGTTATTACTTATTTCAGTTGTGATTATGCAACTTAGAGTTTCCGCATATTTTTTCTTTCTCCTTAAGAGGTATGAGAGTAACTTCTCAAGTTAACATGAGGGAATAATATATAATGTTAAAGGTTTATTCTAAACATAATTCTGGATGAATTTATTGGTCTAATTGCCAAGTTGTGAATTGGTATTACCTTTATAAAGTTGGCATTGGAATTTCATGATGTTGACAAACTACTTCTCTTGAAGAGTGTGGTGGAGAATAACAAATCTAGGTAATCTAGAAGTTCTTTATTTTAGGCATTTAGATATTATTATTTAGATATTCTATTTCTTTGTTTAATTAGGTCATCGCCACAGTATAAATGGGCTTAGTTTTGTTTTGTGGGAGACTTGATGGATTATTGAAAAAGAATCTTCATTGCCACAATAATTGGGCCTCATTTTCCACCCTCAAGAAAGGGCAAGCTGAGCAAAAGACTGTTCCATAACCAACTCTTGTTTTGTTGCCAAATCAAGGAGGCTTGGCTTGGTCATATACTGGGCTCTAAAAGAAAAAGACTTTTCTTGAGCAGTCTTTCTATCTTGGATTGCATGCCTAAGGTCATGTGTTTCGTACATTGAGATGGATTGATCTTCGCTATCATGCCTCTTCCCCCCATTTCTTTTCTTCTAAATTATCTTCCATTTATTTCTTTGTCTTCTCTTTATTTCTCCTGTCTTGTCCGACACTGGAGTGGTTTTCACATTAATGTTGGTGCATAATTGCTCTGTTGTGCTTTATTTTAATTTTCTTTTTGTTTAGTACTTAAATAGCCACAACTTCCTTTTCTCATGAATAATTTGCTTTCTGCCACTGCTTTGTATATGTGAGTGTGTCTTGTTTAGATAAAAATGGAAATATTGTTGTTTGCTAGTATCTTTCCATTACTTGGACGAAGATGCTAACTAAAATTTGTATGGAACATTTTGTTTTAGGCTTCCTAGTTTGGTTCTAGGTTATCTTGTTAGCTTGGATATATTTTCTTACTGTAGAACTTCATTTTAGTTGTGTGATTTATTATTTTTGCAGTCAGGTTTACATGGCTAGAGAAATAAAGACAGGTGAAATTGTAGCATTGAAGAAAATACGCATGGATAATGAGAGAGAAGGGGTATGTTATTACCTTCTTGTTAATTGTTGTCATTTTCTTATGTAAATAAGGTATGATTAATTAAACTTGGGGTAATGCCATATGTACCTTCTAGAGTTTGGGTAATCAAAGGCACATGCTTTAGGTTTCATTTTCACTACTTGCCTTGTTACATTTTATTGTTAGGTAAGCTTAATAAGGGTAACTTGATTAATACATCCAACTTTGTTTATCATTTTACTTAACAAAAGCTTAAAGAATGATTCATTCATAGCCACAATATACCTAAGGGTACATTGGAATGGTTGGTAGTTAATTCAAGAGAAGCTTTAAAATGCTCAAATGGGTTTAATAATGTTCTTGACATGTGTATTTGTATTGAGGTTTGAAAGTTAATTTGTTCCACAGCAAAAAATGATCCAACACCAATCAACTTTTAAGAGGGGAGGTAAGTGGTGAAAAATGAAACTTGAGGGGTGTATCTGTTAATTATTCAAATTGTAGCATGTGGTTACAGCATTGTACCATTAAACTTATATACATGTGCTAGAGATTACACTATTAGGCCATTGACCATTTGTCTTTTTAACTCCTCTATGCTCATGATCAAGCTTGCACTGCATGAGATTAAGATAGAAAATTCCTACGCATAGGAAGCATTGTATCATTATTAACAAGCATATTCAATCTTGAAACATTTTAATTTCACCTTTTCTTAACTTTTTATTTTATTGCAGTTTCCCATCACTGCCATACGTGAAATCAAAATTCTAAAGAAGCTGCACCACGAAAACGTAATTAAATTGAAAGAGATTGTGACATCTCCAGGTACGGCTGTAAAATGTGTATCGGTGTGTGCTTGCGCCTCTATATCTGTGAAATATATAGTTCACATGTTTCTTAGCTACCAAGCTTATGTAGCCCTAAGTTTAGAACTCGGTGAATAAGGGGAGGTCAAGGGTTTGTTGGGTATATATATATGTAACAGAAATTACAGGTGGTACAATTATAGGTTAATTGTTTTTGAGCTATCTTAAGGCTGGGCCTAAATAAGTCTTGAGTGCTAGAAAAATTGATAGACCTCCTTTTTTGTTAATTAATTTAAAGTTAACAATGAAGGGATAATGATTGTAAATTTACATTGATATATCAAATTAGAAAATATTAGAAATCCATTTCATTCATGTATACATCAACCACCATTGAACGCCAATCTGGTGACTTCAACTGTTGTCATCCTAAGAAACTCAACTTGTGTATTAAATTTGTATTTAAAAGTTTTTTGCTTAATTTTACTGTGCCTACCCCATGCTAGCTAGCTTATTGTCAATATAATCACCGCCAGGTGCTAGATATGTAGTGATATTTGTCCTCTTCAGCCATTATTTTCATTGGTGACCATATGTACAAGGATATTGTTCTTTTGTGGTTGGGGGTTATGGTGATTGTCACCAAACTGAAGTGCAACTTCTGTTTTCTTGTGTCATTGGAATTTTAGATCTACAATAAAATTTGCCAGATCAGAGTTTCTTGGTAGCACAATTGTGTGAATTGGGTTCAGAGTTGGAGGATGGTTGTTTGTTTAGTTTGTACTTTATAGTTTGACTGGTTAATCTTGTCATAGATTACTTTTGACAACCAACAGTAAGGGAAGTCTTTACCTATTTTGCTAACTAAATTCCAAGGGAGGGCAGTGAAATTAAGATGTCATTTGTGATCTAAAAATTGAAGAAGTTCTTAATTTGAGTGAAATATTAATAGAAATGAATGGATAATTCTCAAGCATGGGAATTGGGTTTTCACTTGGGTAACCACTAAAATAGTTTTGAGTTTTATAGTTTGAAAAAAAAAAAAAAAATTGGGCTTTCTTATAATAAATTAGAGAAAAAGATTATTTTTTTTATATTTTATTTCCATGGTTTTGATTATTTATAAATGAATTAAAGATTTTGACAAGGGTTTCTGGTATTAGATACGAACTAGAGTTTTGAAGAGGTCTTTTGTTTGATTAATGGAAGTAGCGTGAATAGTTTTGTAATTGTACTAATTTAAGATAAAGTTATTGATGGAACCCAATCAAAGAAATGGGAGATATTAAAAAATATTATTAGAATAGCTTTATTTTTAAGTGTGTTATAAAAAAAGGTTATTAGAATAGCCTTATTTTTAAGTGTGGAAATAGCCATGTTTAAAAAAACTTTCATATCATAGCCTTCTTCTCGATGGTCTGTGATGGACCTCCAGCTACAAAATGGTRTTCTAGAAGAGCAAGGGAAGGGGTGTTGGTTAGTAACGGAATGACAGCTGGCAAGGGACAGCTAGGCAAGGGTCAGCAATTGGGGAGTGTGTGAGAGTTAGTTAAAAAAGGGGAAGTTTGTTATGTAGCTGGGGGGAGGTGGATATATAGAGAGTAGGGATTGTAAGGGAGGGTATCGAGGAGAATATTTGGGTAAACTTATGGGGAGGACCTGACCCTCCAAAGTCAGAGGATCGTTTCTTTGTTTCTTTTCTGTTTCTGTTTTATTTTTATCTTTGCTAGTTTGTTGTTTGGCTGGTAGCTGTTCTGGTGTTTAAGAAAATTGAATTGATTCTGAGAAGTAGTTTCCATCAGTCTGACAACTTGTTAACACAATCTAACAACTCGACAACAATTCGAGAACTCAACAACAATATCTGATAAATTGATAGCATTTGTGACTCAATAGGTTGTGCTAGCCAGCTCAATAGTTGTTAGCTATCGAATAGAGGGATATGACATGAATTTTTTTTTTTTAAACAGGCAATGTACTAAAAAGCGCTAGGCGCTCCTAGGGCGGCAGCCCGGGGCCTAGGGCCTAGGGGGCCTAGGCGGGGCTTAGAAATTAGGTTAAAGTTTAAACATTTGGGGGGGTTTAAGATGAACTTATAGAAGGTTTGGGGGTTAAAGGTTAAAAAATTAAAGTTTGGGGTTTTAAAAATTAAAGTTATTAACAGGCCCCAAACGACGTAGTTTTGGGCCTATATAAAAAAACTTATATACACCCAAAACGATGTCGTTTGGGTGTTTTATTTTTAMAAAAAAAAAAAAACCCTAAAACCCTAACACTTCAATCTCCAGCCGCCACTTCCACCTCCTACCCCCGCCTACCCCAGCCTACCCTGCCCAGTCGCCGATCGACAGTTCCCATTCTGCCGGCCGCCTAGACTTGGCGCCTATCCCATATTCCGGGCGTCACCCCTCCGCCTAGCGCCTTGTCTCCAACGGCGGCCGCCTTTTAGATCACTGTAAACAGGATTATTTTCAAAATTGCACTTAAATAAGTTTATTTTTTGAGAATTCCTCAAAAATAAACTTGGAGAGGAGGGGGTAACAATTTGTGATGTTAAATATTTTTACTCGTATCAAGATATGACAATCATATTAGTTAATAATACTGATACTATAGTTAAAATATAAACATGTAATTACATATTTATCCGTTATAAGATAGAATATATAATTTCTTAAAAATAAAATGTTCTTGAGTATTCAACAACTTAAATTTACATATTAAGTGGCTTTCATTTAAATTGGTTTGAATTGATTAATGGGTTGCTAGGATAAATTTGAAGTGACCCACTTACAATTTCAACATAATTCTTTTTCAATGGGAGATGAATAATAAATAGCCAATCTTCTGAAGGTTAGTGAATGCTTTATAATTTCTTAGGTCTTAGAGCTGATTTATATAAGAGTATCGTAGTGGGGATTAGTGCTTTCCAAAGACAATCAATTATTTTGCTTTTTACATTTGGGTTATTAGTTGGTGAAAAAAGAATCTTTAATATTGGTCTTCCCTTTTGGTGGCACTCCAATATCACAACTTTTGGGATCTGGTGGTGAAATAAGTTTAACAAAGAAAATTAGGAAGTTGAAAAGATCCTTTTGGTGGCAAAATGTACTAGCTAAGCTACCATTAAACTTCTTGTCTTTGCTTAAAATTCCTGGTGGGTTTGCTAATAGGTTGAGAGAATAATGCAATACTTTCTTAGGGAGGGATATGGAGAAGGCAGTAGTTCCCATTTTACATTGGGCCGAAGTAACTCAATCTAATCATCAGGGTGGTTTATGAAATGGGAACTTGAAAAAGAATAGGGTTCTTTTGGCAGTATAGTTTTGGAGATTTGCCCTTGGTAGAGGCGCACTTTGGTTTGATGTCTTTAAAAGCATTTGTGGTCATTGATCAAATGGTTGGGATTTCAAAGTGGTATACTGTGCCTCTCGTAGAAGTCCTTGGATAATGATTTTTATGGAGCTCCCATTTATTATTGATCTTATTGATTGAAAGGCTGTTTAATGGCAAAAAGATCCACTTTTGGATGGATAAATGGTTGAGTGATGAATACTCCTGTGATAGATTTCCCACATGTTTTCAGACTTTGCATTATCAAATTTTCTACTATCAATGATTCTTTGAATTCTTCTCACACAAACATGACCTGTAATCTTAATTTGAGGTTGAATGGAAGGACGATCTAGAATATTCAACCTTGGTGGTGCTGATAAACAATGTAATTATAGATGAATCGAATGTGAGTAAGAGAACCTGAAACCTTGACCTTCAGGTTGGTATACATGTAAATCCTCTTTTGAAGAACTTATTGAAGAATCCCTATAGGAAACTTCAGACAGCATCATATGATTTGGAAGGCACATATTCCACCTAAAATTGAGAAGTCTTTGCTTGGTCATTTGCGCTCGGAAATCCAACACAGCAGAGGCCATTCAAAAAAGGCACACAACAATATATTTGTACCCTGGTGTCTTATGCACACAAAGGATAAAGAGACAGTAGATCATCTCTTCCTTCACTTACCAGTGACTTATTCTGGTTAGAATCTTGCAAAGAAGCCAATCTTCAGTGTACCATTCTCATTTTGTGTTTCTTTCTCCCAGAAAAGCACATGTATGTATGCTTTTGGTAAAAGCAGGAAGGCCAGAACGCTACGGAAAAGTCTGGTGTTAGCTCTTTTTTCGGTGATATGTTGTGAAAGAAACAGTTGAAGCAATAAGGGAAGAGAATAGTGTGCTGAGGTAGAAAGTCCAATTCTTTGTAGCCATATGGGCTTCAGTTAGGGGTGGGGAATCTTGTCAAAAGGAACTGAGCTTTGTTAGTTAATTGGCTTTGGAGGTCCCATTAGAAACCAATTCACAATGGCACCCTGTGATCAAAGCAAGTATAGGAGGCAAGGGGTTCTTGTAATGTCCTTGGACATATGTTTCTAATTTGCACTAGGTTGTTTCTGCTTAATGTCCACAGGAGAGCCCCAATGAACTTCAGCTTTGCACACACAGTCGGGAAATCAGAGGACACAACAAGAAAACCAAAAGCATGTCCATGCAAAAGTACCCAAGTCTTGTCTAAGAATATCAAGGATGCATGTAAGCCTGTTATCTTGAATCATCAACTAGCATATAACATCTCTCTCTCTGCACAAGTGCAATGCTGATTATCATAATTATTGTTCTAAACTTAGTAATTAGTGTCCATGTTTCTTAGACTGGAGTTTAATGGTGTGGGACTAAATTCAAGACACTCTGCTCCAGTCCTGGTTGGTCAGTTTATATAATCCCGTGTAATCCATGTGCTTTGATGAATGCCTTTTTTTTGAGCAACTAAGTTAATTTAAAATAGTAATTGTTATTGATAAAAAGTAATTTGCGTAGGCCAGCGGGAGGTGTTTACATATCTGATGCTGCGCAACTTGCCATCATTTCATATCTTCTTTATGGTTAATATATTTTTCTCATTTTCTAGCACCAACAAGGAATCTAATAAACAACTTACATTAAGATGCATTAACTTACAACGAAAATAACTTACATTAAGATGCATTTGAACTTCAAAGGGAAAAGCAAACAACTTCTAACCCTGTGTTTCTATACTCGTAGAGCTTAGTTATTGATCTTTCCTTTGAATATTTTAAGTTGTGAATTTTTTTGCAGGCCCTGAGAAGGATGAAGATGGGAGGCCAGGCAAGTAGGCTTCTGTCTTGTAGTGTAGCCTATTGCTGCTATCTTCATAGTTTCACAATTTATTTATTTAATTTTCTAATGACATCATGTTTTGACAGTTTCATGGACTCAAATTTTACTTTGGCATGTGTAATTGTTTTGGTGCAGAGAATTTCTAATATTGGCAATATTATTTGCAGATGGTAACAAGTATAAAGGTGGCATCTACATGGTTTTTGAATACATGGATCATGATCTGACAGGTCTCGCTGATCGACCTGGAATGAGATTTTCAGTTCCTCAGATTAAGGTGTCACATATAGGATGGAGCTGTTTCCATCCACTATTTGATCAGTAACATCTAATGCTTGACAGGGCTGTGTAAGGTTGCTCTTTCTTTTTTTGATAAGAAAATAGCCATGTCTCACTTATTTTCCTTTTCCATGCAGTGCTATATGAGACAGCTATTGACTGGGCTTCATTACTGTCATGTAAATCAAGTTCTTCATCGTGATATCAAAGGTTATAATTGAAGCAAGGATTTCACTAGTGGAACTTTAGATGTCATGAGGTCAAATATATGAAGTTTCCTGTTCATGCTGCAGGCTCTAATCTTCTAATAGACAATGAGGGTAATCTGAAACTTGCAGATTTTGGGCTTGCCCGCTCATTCTCAAATGATCACAATGCGAATCTTACAAATCGTGTTATTACTTTATGGTATAGGTAATAGTTTTTCTCCCTTATATGAACTGTTTGGAGAGAAGTGGTTAAACATCTTCTTTTTCTTTTTAGGATGCAACATTTCCTCCTACGTAAACAAAAATCATTTAAGGAGGGAAAAAAGTTTGGATATTGGAGTCCCTTAGTTTTAATTTGTCTTATTTTGAGCAGACCTCCAGAGTTGCTGCTTGGGACAACAAAGTATGGTCCAGCAGTTGATATGTGGTCTGTTGGCTGTATTTTTGCTGAGCTTCTACATGGGAAACCGATTTTCCCTGGAAAAGATGAGGTAAGTAACTATATAACTTCGTTTCTATTGCATTTGACATATATGTATTTTTTTTTAAATGGAGGATTTATATAAAAATTTGAAAACTTACTAGTAAATCATTATTGCAAAGATATTTAGCTTGCATAAAGACATATATTGAAAGACTTATGATGGATGACAAGTCAAACAAAGATTTTGTCCCTAGATAGCGGTGAGAGAGCTGTACTTACAAATATCGTTCTGGGAATTTTCCCCCATATAGGGTTGATAAATATTATTTGACCAACCTGGTGGTTGGATTTGATTTGTTTTGCTGACAAAATGTTGTAGTTTTCAGCAATCATTTGGTATGAACAGAACTGTTGAACTAAAACTTTTTAATGCCTGGTCATGGATTTGGCCCATAAATAATTCACTATGTTTTATAAATGTTAATACTGTTTGATATTGTTGGTGGCCTTTTATTTTCTTTATTCTTAATTTTTAATTGTAGGATAGATATTTTAGTTATTGATTAGCCTAACTTTAAATGACTTGATACCTAGACTGCTTTGTATTGTATGGTATAGGAAAATACTTCAGTCACCAAGCATTAAAGGTTGTCCTTGAATGTTTAACCCTTGAGTGACCTAATTACAGTTGTTGGAAACACTGGTACCAAAATCTATGTAACAAGTTAATGAAAGCAAGCTATATATATTCTTGTTGTTTGATATTGAAGGTTTGGTCATTCGTTACTTGATATGGGTTAC